>VYXC01005453.1:0-202936 GCA_013397175.1 Platysteira castanea
AGGGGAACACGGGAACTTGCCATGACAAAGTTAGACTCCAGTGCCCTGGGTGCTTTTCCACCAGCACATTGTGTGTGGGGATGGTGCAGTTGCCGCACATGCAGTGCAAGAATGTAGATCATCCTGATGAATTCAGGATTTAGTTTACACTTTTGTGGCTAAAACACCAAGGTCTTTTTATAGCTCTGCTGCAGGTGTTTAGCAAGGTACAGTTCTGGCCACATTTCACTCCTTGGGATTTCCAAGGGCCACTGTGAGTTCACACCCAAGTCTGGTGGCTTAGACGTGTCAGATCTTTGTCATTCCATGGGCTGGAAGCCTCAGTGGCCTGCTCAGAGCTGCGGCTTGCACTAGACAGCAGGGCACTTGGGAACGAAGTACTAATTATTAAAGTCTTTCTGCCTTCCCAAAGTAATTCATGGCTTTCATCCCACATGAGGTTAGAGATGCTGTGTGAAATTTGCAGACTCAACAGATTCTACAGTAGTTCCTGATGGACTATGACAGCACACATGGATCTGGGAAATGACCACAGATCATAGACATATGATATGTTCAGATATGAGCAGTCAAGAATTCATGGGCACTGCTAGGGGTGTTCTGCTTCTCGGAACAACAGCTGTAAGGAATACTGCTACTTAAAGGAGACAGAAGCATTCTCCAGTGCCAGAAAAATTTAAAAAAGAAACAAAAATAATAAAAAACAAACATCCCAGCCGTGTGCATCTCTCTGCTGCACTGCTGACATGTACAAATAACCAAGAGCTCAAAAGATCACTACCAATATCTGTTACCTCCTTGCAAGCATGACAGTGTTCTCTGCTAGTGTTTGTCAAGCTACCACAAGCTATGTTCATATCGCATATGGATATGTATTTTTCTTTTGTTTTCCTTTGACATTAATGCTCTGGCAGAGCTTTCTAAGTAGTAAAGCAAGGAAATTAACTTACATTTTCTAGCTTGCTAAACTAAATTAGCTACACTTTTTGACTTTCTGTGGTTTCACTCTAAATGAGAGAAGCAATAAAAATGAAATAAGGCTGATCACTGTTGTTCTATGGTTTTCTCTGTGGTGTGTTAAGAGGAGAAGAACCCATAACAAAAACTCATGAGTTCATATCTGCTTAAAACAGGTCTCTAATTAGCTTCCATAATCGATCTCCCAGCTCCAGCAGGTGAACCAGGTAATTACCTTGTTTATACTGTAGATGAGTCACAAAATGTTAGATAGCTTTCTCTGTATCTTTAAAAGATAATGCATTGTAACAAGTGTTCCCAATATGAATGAACCACTGTAATATCCCAAACCATCTGTCTCACACACAGCAATGTGAGATCTCATTTTATTCTTTGTTGCAAAGAGCTCCAGACATCAAAGAACTGTCCCTTTGACTGCTGTCTCAATCAAAGGATTTTACTTAGACAAGTCTTTACTTCCCATTACAATTTCAGTGCTGCAGAATATCAGGTGTTTCCTGGCATGAAGAGGAGGAATCCAGTCACTGGTGCTTCTTTTCAAGGGCCAAATCTTGTCACTGTTCACTTCCCATGGGCCTTTTGAGTAGCACAGAAACTCCAAACTCAACAGTTAATTAGGGTTAGTTACTTAGGGCCTGAGGCTTGAGAGACAGAACTGTGGTGCACTATACAATGCATGGCTTTTATTCAATATAATGTGTCTGTTCCCCTCCAGAAGGTGAAGTACAAATACGTTGGCTCAGTGCATGGTTAGGATTAAGTTGATGTATAGAGAGCACTATCTCAGTGTGTTTAATTGCTCACAGAAAAATCCCCATCTGACATACTTTTGAGCCTTCTTTATTCTCCTGTTATTCAATCTGTGCTTTATTTACATAATACAGATATTTCTCTTTCTTGCAGGTCGTTTCATAGGAAGCTCTACAAAGGAATAGTCCTTTTTGACAACGTTTAAAGGGTCACAGTTGCATTGAAAGCCCATGACCAGTAGCACTATTAACAGTGTGTTTGCAAAGAGAGGACACACAGAGCAGTTCTTCCCAGGATAATGTGGAAGTGTTTCATCTCTTTTGTACTACAGAAGAGGCTTCTTGCTTGTGGTGAATGGCTGAAATATGAGACTACATGTTTTCCATAACTGAAATTGAAACAATAATGTACCATCTTCTCCTCAAGCTAAAAATAATCCTGTCGTGGGCATGCTCTTTTCCTCTCCACGTTGATAATCGAATTCAAATTCCCATAAATAAGGTTCCTTTTTTTTAATTTTTCATAGACTTGTCCCTAGCAAATTTAGTTTCAAGGTCTTTTATTTCTGTTTCTAAAGTAATTATCCTCTGGGCCTCTTCCTTTCTTCCTTGTATGATGCTAGACTAATTATTCTTCTCCTAATGAATGCCTGAAATGTATCCCATATGGTGGCATATGCGCGTTCAGATGGAAGCTTCATTTGAATAAAATAAGGAAATTCTTTTCTTGGGGCTTTCTTAAATTTTTCATTCTGTAACAATGATGAGTGAAATCTCCGTCTTGGGGATAGATGCAGCCAACTTTCTTTCTATTATGCTCCTAGCTTTCTCTGAACTGGAGATTTCCATGTCTTTCTCTCTTGCTGTGGCCATCACAGCTCTTCCTCCACACTGTCAAAAAGACTGCTTGAATGAGGCACAGCATCGGTACAACTGATCTGAGAAATACTGTGTATCTCTCACAGTTCTTTGTCACCTTTCTCTACACTTACCCCATGCAATAACTGCTATAATTACCTATGGAAAACTGCAGACTGTAGAAGTTCTGCTTATGGATATGTGCAAGGATATATACAAATCCTGCTTGTGGATAAGTACATGGATATGTACAAGTCCTGCTCGTGGGTATGTACAAGCTTCTATTGAGAGCTGTGCAACAGAGAGGATTTTCACTGACTCAGGTAAAAGTAGGGTCCTGGATACAACTTTCTGCAAACATCGTTACTTGTAAGTAAAACAAGTCACACTTCAGCTCACCTCAAACAAATTAAAATATGTGAGACATTCCAGCTCTGCCATTCAAACTCTTGGCAAACTCAGGCTTTCTATTGGCTAAGATCCATAGTTTTTCTACAGATGTAATGTTAATTCTCTCCTGTTTTGTGTGTGACTTTTAGTCTTTTATTTATGGATGTACTGCAGGGCCGTGCCCAGCTCGGGATGCTCAGCACAGCAGGGCCAGGCAGCTCCTGGAGCGGGGCCACGGAGGCTGCGGCGCTGAGCAAGGGCCTGGAGCATCTCCGTGCCCAGGAAGGGCTGAGGGAGCTGGGGCTGCTCAGCCTGGAGAGCAGCCCCAGCTGAGAGGGGCCCTGTCTGTCTGTCAAAGAACCATCAAGGTTGGAAGAGACCTTCAAGTTCATCCAGTCCAACCCCAACACAGTGTGCTGGAGTCCACCCAGCAATCCTCTAGTGGGTAAGAGTGCACCCTTTAGCTCTGGAGGTGATGCAATGGCCTGGACCAGCCTGACACAGGGCTTTTGATACAGCTGCATGAAAGATATGCCAAAATGGAAATATTTATAGACAAATGAAATTGAAATGCTCTTTTAAAAACCACTGACTCTGCATAAAGTTATTTTAGGAGTGTATTGCTTGAATCATGCTAATGGCTTGGGAAAACATAATCATTTTATCTGCTGCAGGTATTTGCTCTTGCTTTTACAAACACAGTGGGGAAACACTACACTGATTTTTGTTGGAACATTTGATCCCAAGTTGATAAAGGACAGTAACTAACTCTGCCACCATTAATACTGAGCTCTGCTTGGATTTCGAAAACACCTTCAGCAAAGTGTGAATCTGCAGTCAGGGAGAATAGTAGGATAGGCAGAAATGCCTGATTATAGGATGTGCTGAGAGGCCTTAGTTTCTGTTTTACTGGAGAGAGTGTTTGCCTCTGGGTGGTCTCAGCCTGAGAACAACATCCATTTTAGTCCTATTCTGTAGAGAATTTTCTGATACGCTTGTGAAGATTTTTAGCAGCCCAAACCTGGGAGAGTCCCCAGTAACCTGTTCAATAGCTTGTGTCCTCTACCTGACTTTCAATCACTCACTACCAATAGCCAAGGGAACATAAACCATTTTAGGACTTAATAATTTATCCTTTGCAGAACAGTTGGTTTATTTTCTTTGCTGGCTCAATGCAGTGACCATCCAGAATGCCTAATTCAGAGTTCAGCAGCAGCTTCTTGTTTAGCATCCTTGTTAAAATCACTGAGTCATTTACTGGCAGGGCAGTATTTGCATAGATAAACTTGATGAAAGACCAGAGGTCAAAAGGCCAAGGGGAAGGGGTCATTTCTTATTCCCATCTTAGTACTTATTTCTTATTGCCAACTCAGTACCAGTTGTTTTCCTGCTGGACAGTAGTTCTGAACACCCTCTCTAATAAGACATGCTGCTGAAGATAATAAATAACTCTGGGAAGCTGGGCAGCAGTAGCTTTTCTTAGAAAACCACAGCGTTCAGTGTTGGCTACTTAAAGTTAGGCCCCTACATTCATCGTTAAGTACCAAAACAAATTGCTATGATGATGAAAAATTCCACTTAGCCACAAATCTAATTCTGCCAGTGTGAGCTGTGACTTCTCAGAGCTTTGTAGCAGCAGACCACTTTGATCTATGTAATCAGATTTGGCATTCTGTCTGTGCTTACATCTCTCCAGGAGCGGCATTCCAGGACTATTGCTCAGGCAATATCAAGCGCAGGACACTGTCATTTCCCTGATGGAAGGGAAAAACTTTCTGTTCTCATGTCAAGTTATTTTTTTTCCATTCATTGAGCCCCAGAGACAGGAATTTCAGGAGTTGGCTGGATCTAGAGGACAGCTGCAAAATCAGGAATACTAACTAATACCCTTCATGGCAGCAGGTGCGACCCAACATTTTTGGGCCCAGAATTAGGGAACTGTGATGGCATTCCAAGCCCATGTAGATGTCTGGTGGGGTCTACAGGATTACTGGAGCAGAATGTAAGCTCCAGTAGGAGCAGGATTTCACTCCACAGGAATGAATCACCTCACCTGCTCTACCTATTCTGAAAATGCCATGGGGGCAAGAATCAGAACCTGATATTTATCCCTTTGAATGTGATATTGCAGGAGTAATTTTCAAAAACCAGTCAAGTTCTCTTGAAAACCAGCTACCAGTTTATCCACCCTCAGGAACCCACATTAGTTATTTAAATTTCTTACTGTGGAGTTGGCATAATCTTGCTGCTGGATAGAAACTTTCTACCATCCAGCCTAAATTTATTTCTTAGCCCTTGAGCAGGATCTATCTTCATCACTATTGTCCTAGGTTACAGTATAAGATGTGCCCAAAAGTATGTATTCTATCACCACCTTCATAAACTGTTAAAACCGGTGGGATAATGTTACCCCATCTCCTTCATGACCCATCCTCCCTCCAGGGGGATATCTTCTATTAATGGGCCATCCAGTCTCACCCCATGACTGATAAAAATACATCATCCCATTGTGAGATGCTCCACCCAGAGGGAGGAGCCAAGCATTCCATCCTGGTAAGATTTCGAACACCAGAGCAGCCTTTTCCACTGGATTGCCAGAGGACAAGAGCTACACAACCACCACTGGACTTTCCAAGGAGGACCAGACCTTTTCTACAAGATCACTGCTTCAACAGAACCACTCCAAAGAGAGCTGCAGCTGTCATCTGACGGGACTGCTACCACCAGCCTGCCCGGCAGGGTGTCAGGTCAGACCCTGACTCCGTCAGGTTAAACCAGTGTTTCTGTACTATCGCTTTGTTTTATATATATATATATTAGTAAAAGAACTGTTATTCCTATTCCCCATATCTTTGCCTGAAAGCCCCTTAATTTCAAAACTATAAAAATTTGGAGGGAAGGGGGTTGCATCTTCCATTCCAAGGGAGGCTCCTGCCTTCCTTAGCAGACACCTGTCTTTTAAACCAAGACAACTATGTACCTGAATCCCTATAGGAATCTTGATTTTGGTGCTTTCTGTCATAAAAAACCAACAGGATACATGCTGGGGTTTCTTTGCCTACTACAAGTGTGGCAGGACCCTGAGGGAAAATATAATCACCTGCCTCAAATAAAACTCCAATGTAAGATAATAAACAAAAAAGAAAAACCATTCATGTTCTTGGTGTTACAAACCCAGGGAGAGAATGAAATGGAGAGGCTCCTCTTGTTGACCAATCCCGTTTCTTTTAACAGCAGTCTAAGGCCGTGACATACTTTAATGGTTGGACTGGATGATCTTAAAGGTCTTCTCCAACCTAAATAATTCTATGATTCTATAATTAGACCATACTAATAAGTCTGCAATGTCATGAGCTTTTTCACAGCTCTGTACCTACAAAAGAGCCTTCTCAATTTTACTGCTTCTTTCCTGTAGCTGGTTATCTGCTATGTGTTGGCACCTGGTAAGAAACATAACAAGACAATAAATCCCTAAAAGCAAAGAAATTTGGAAAGCGCCAAGCAATACTCTCAAGCACCCCTGAAGATTTCTTTGACACTTTTTATTTAAAAATTATCCCAGAGCACCCCCACAAAAAATCTATTTTACTTGTTTAACAAAATGGAGTATTGATTTGCCAAAGCCTAAACAAAGCAGCCTACATGATTCATTGATCATGAATTTGGGCGCAGTCCATATGATCATTAACTGCTTTGTCAGATGCATTAATTTATTCATAAGCTTTGTTTATGGCAGGGACTTTACACTGGCTGATTTCAAAATAACAAAATCCAAATGCCTTCTTTAACTTCCGTGTCCCTGAATACAGAAAACAAAACAGACTGTGTTAGCTTCAAAGATTTAATGAGCCTTGTGAAGAATCTAGGAACTCTGGAGGCTTTCATAGAAGTCCAAGCTCCAATACTATGTTGGAACTGTACTTCATGAGCATAAAATTCTCCAAAGAAAGCAACCCCTTGTGCTGCCATGTGGTGAATCTACCCAAATCTGAAAACATCAGCAGTCAAACTTTGAGGAGCTCCATATGCTTTTGTAGGATTGTCAGGAAGTGCTGGTTGTGTGACACAAAGCTACTTTTCTGATGGGCCACCGTGGCAATAAAATATATTGGTTGGAAAGTTCTGATAAACAGGTTAAAGGATTTTACACCAGGATCTGGTTAAAATCCAAGGCTTAATAACAAATTGAAACCTTTTAGCTTTTCCTTGGTACATCCTCTGTGATTTAAAGTAAAGCAACAGGGAGCAAGAGAGTTCTGAATTCTGGTGTTTTGAAGGTGGTACTGTTTTACATTCCAGACTTGGCTGTATAGCTTAGTGGGCAGGAGATATCAACAATGAAAAATGAGTCCGCATAATTGATATCTGAGTATTTGCTGCACTCCATTAATCCAGTATCAAGAAGTAACACTGCAGTCACAAAGAAGTTCTTACAGGGTAGAGCAGGGTGTGCTCTTACACTGAGTCAAATGGGCTGTGATAACAGACGGGTTCAGCTTCTTGCCCCAAACACAGAGAAGCCCTCAGAGGCAGCTGGGTAAGCTCTGCTGCCTTTGCCCCGAGGTGCTGGGGTTACAGACATACCCAGAGCCAGCTCCCTCCCAGGAGATGGACATTCCCTCCTTACCTTGTCAGAATTCCATGGCAAGCCCATCTCCTCAGTGTGCACCTGTCAACCTTTGAACATCAGCAATGGAAATGCTGGGGAAGGAAGATGAAACAGTTTGTGATTTTCCCAGTCTTGTTTAAAGAAAGAATGAAGTAGTTCTACTCTCAGTAATTTATGCAGCTGGAGTCTCATTTGCAGACTGGATGGGCTGCAATGGAAACTATAGAATGCAGCCTGACCTTGGGAGCCTGGGAATGGTTGAGGATGTGGAATTTTCTCTTCTGCACATCTACAATTTCTTGCAAAGGCAGTTATGGAAATTCCTCCCCATGAGCCAGGACATTACTGAATAAACAGCATGAAGTACGTCTGAAGTAGGAAATACAGGTCTTATCCAGAATGGTGAGGATGGATATTCTGCCACAAAATGAAGTGGATTTTGGATGACACACCAAGTCTGTACATGCTACATAGCCATGGTGATATGGACAGATAGTTAAGTACCTCAATTTTTATATATTTAGGTAGGAGAAATGAATTTTATTCTGGCCTAACTTAGTGTGGATGACTTGATCAAACCCCCAAATAAGAAGAGAGTTGAGTGCACCTCCATGCTGGGCAGCCATCTGGGACCTCAGTGGCAGACTGTCTCTCAGAAAATTTTGGGCCCCACTCTTAAAAATGGTAAATTTGGAAACATCTCATGCTGAACCCAAGCATTCCTTATGTGAGACAGGCTGATCTTAGACTTACCTCTGATGTAACTGCTGATTTTGTGCCGACAATGGAACAGAAAACAGAATCATACCTTGCCTGAGGCACAGTCCTCACAGAGTCTGTTCTATCATCAATACAAATCACAAACTTCTTCTGCACTGAGATTTCATTACAAATACTTTTATGCTCTGCAATTCATTTGATTAAGCTTTCCTTCTTAAGTTTAAACTATTTACATTTGGACAGAGACAGCCATGTATTATGAACGATAAAAAATAAGCCATCATCTATATGTGCAATGGATTCTCTGCACACACAAAATATGTACACCAATAACTGCTCAAGCTGGCCCAGAGAACAGAAAAAATAAATTAAAACATTTGCTTAATATTAATGCTATATATATATACATTTTTCTGTTCACAACATATTTTCACTATGCTTTCTTTCTGTTAAAGATTAAATATGTGCCTCAAGAAATAGACTTTAATTGGATGCACCATAGCTGGCTAGAATGGGTAATTTCATTTAGGCACAGAATTACAAAGCAGCCATTTTTAACTTCAACTGGATTGCACATTTACTGAACCCTCAATAAATTCATCATTTGGCTGAGTCATGTTGAGAATTGTTTTAAATAAATCTATGTGAAAATTAAATTTAAGTTGAAAAGCAGCAGGAAAAAGATGTATAGTAAGTACTTCATTTGTTGTAATAGGACTATTTGGAAAGCATACAAATATACTTCAAATTGTAAAGAGCATAATTATTTTTCTCCAGAAGCTGAATGAAATGAAGCAGCTTCTGCCTATATAATATTTGATATTAATTATCTTCAGAAAATTCAAGTTGGGTTTTGAAAATTAAACTTTTTCTTGGTTTACAGGAAATTTCCAAATGAGTTCTACAGTTTTTTGCTTTATTAAAATGGCCAGAAAAGAGTTGTCTGAGGTGGATGGACATGTAGGTCAGCTTCCATTGGCAGTGGGCACTAACAGATGCTTCACAGACATTTCAAAAACCCATTTATTACTTAAACCAGGGTGGGGATGATGGGGATGGATGGGACATGGAGGGCATGGACAAAACCCTAAACCTGCAAGGACCTTAAAGAGGTTACCTAGTCCCCAATAATCCACAGAGAGGGGAAATTGCATTCCACCCCTAACAGTGAATCTTGGCTTCGGGGTCTCTTTCCCTTCCTGTCATTTCTGATAAAACTGCAAATATGCATATTATCCATATGATGCCTAATCCTTTCCAAATGCCATATGGGGTTGGAGTATTGGAGATGACTGCAAGAGATTCGGAGTGCCACGAAATAATTTATTGCTAATAGGTGATTGCTGGGATTTGGAGACATTTTGTATGGCTCAGATATGGTGGGGAATATCAGCAGGAATGAGGAGATCGTTCCAGACAGCCATCCATCAAATGGCACTTAGGAGCTGTTAAGAAACCATGTCAGAACTGTTAGATTTAATGACTACCAACCTCCTTTTCCAGACAGCCTACCAAACTTGTTCTGACAAGAAATAATTAAGGACTCACCCCTAAAAAGGAAAAATCACACACAAAAAATCCACAAACAACAACAGAAAGGCAGGATCTGAAGCAGGAGGTTTTTAATAAAGGGGAGGGCGAGGCTTTGCTGCCCAGTGGAGCGCTGAGAGCGGCACGGGAGCGTTTGCAGGGCTCAGAGCCGCGTGTTAACACGGGCTGGGCGCTGCGCTGCCTCCTGCGCGCAGATGGGCAACGACAACGAGCGTCTGGGGCCGGGAGACCCACTCGGGGCTCACTGACAACACCGGCTCAGGGCGATGTGCCTTCATCTGGCTCCGGGCTTTCCTGGCCACAGCTGTCACCGAGAACCAGGATAATGAACGTGGGGTACCTGAAAAAGCTGCCCCTGCTTAATCCAGCTACTCCCTCCCTGCTTAAACCACCGTTTCAAAACCTCCCCTCCAACTTTCTGTCCTTTTTTGTTTTCTTTTTTCTCTTTAAAGATTTATGCCCACAGTCAAATGCCAAGCGAAGAATACTTTTCTTCTAAAAATGTTATTCTGGCGCTGACCTTCCTTCATGCATAGAATTTTTGGGGGAGATCATCCTCCAGGGAAAGAATGATTGATATCCTGCATGTCATAGCCCAAGGCCTGGTCTAAAAATGAAAAAAAAAATTGAAAATTCGCCTCGAAGGAGCCCTACAAGCCAGGAATATGCACTGGACAAGGGAGACAGCTGTTTGACCAAGACACTACAATATGAATGACAATGGACAGTTACACTGGGCAGTGACGAACTCTTGGCTTCTGTGGGTTTGAAGTGCATTGCCCTTGTCACCATCAGGAAGTTAAAACAAGAATTTTTGATTTACCATGTCTGTGTCACCCATGTTATAAGGAGAAGCAGATTACGTGCAATAACACAATATCAATTTATTAAACAACAGAGTTTATGGCAAAAAAAAACATAATAGCAAACACCATCAGCGAAACAGTACTGGCCAGCACGGGTGATTCGAGCTTCAACGTCTGCCACGCTGCAAGCTCCCCAGAATCACCGTTTTTCCTCCATCTTCTGCTGGTTTTTATACTGTTTTTCAGCCCTCAGGCGGTGCGGTCCGTCTTTGGGGTGACATCACTTTCGGTGCCTCGTCTCTGCCTCCATCAAGGGTGTTTCTTGAATAAAGTTGAATAGATACAAAAGTTTTCTATTGCTGAATAGACGCAGGATGACCGTGACCCGCCTCGATTGTGGAATTTCAGTCTTGATCATGGTAACGGGGCCTCGTTTAAAATAGAAACAAAGAGTTTCCTCTGCCGATAAAGGTGTAACAAAAGATGGGGTTCGCCCAAATGTCCTGCTAAGTACCGGATCCNATTAAACTTAACACACAACATAGAGTAATAACCGATTTAGCAGACATAAAAAAAATAATGATCATTTTAACAAACATATCACAAACCACTGTGCAATTTAACAAATGCTAAAGATCAGCCCAATGTAAAAGATTGACTATAACAAGTATTGAAATTGTAACTTTCCAAAGTGGGTAACATTGAGGGATTACCCCCAAATCTAATTCTGTTTGCATTAAATCCTTTTACATACAACAAAATACTGATTGCAAAGGTGAAGTGATAACATATATCCTTAGCATTTCTGAGGTAGATGGAAAAGCTTTACTGGAATAAGGCATATCATCTGGTAGATTTTTAAATTATGTACTTTTAATTTATGCAAGCACGAATTTTATGAATAGTATGTATATCAACCCATAATTTTGTATTACTCCCATCATCTTCACTTTCCTGTCTCACAGTTGTTATTTACACTTTTTGAGACAGTTACGATCTCTGTTGTGTGAGTGGATAAATGCCATTTCTCTGGTTTGATGTAGCATTAATTAAGTACCCTTTCAGTACTTTCCTTAAGAGAGACAACACAAAACTCTTTAGAGAGTTTGCCTAAAAATAAAATCGTGCCAAAGAAACTGCAAGCATTAAATGCCTACTTTATAAATAAGTAACTGCCTTTGGAGAGGAAAGAAGTGCAAATTCTAGTTACTGTGCTTGAAAGAGGTGACAAGGAGAAGTGCCAGCATCTTGGCTCCTGTTGCTGCTTTATTGTCACAAATTGTTAGTTACATTTGAAAATTATGGATCTCTCTCATTGTGAAAGTTGTGTCTGCCAGTTGGTGCCTGTACACTAGAGTGGGTTTACCTAATTAGCAGGATTTCCCATGCAGGACCCGGAATAGCTGTGCATGAATCCTAAACGCAGCTGCGGCTCAGCCTGGGACTCTGCTGGGCTGAAACCGAGGTCTCCAGCAGGTGAGCTCTGCGCAGGAAAGCGGTGCAGGGCACGCCTCCGTAGCCATCAGCCCTGGCACAGCTAATCTGTGCCTGTAGTTGTCTCGCTCTCTGTCAGATGAGCCTGCCCCAGTGGCAAACACACTGCTCAGCAGGCAGAACGGGATTTTTAACCCCAGTGCACTCAGGAAATTAAGCAGGTCACGGAAACAAAGCCATTTAAGTGCTACTTGTAATCTCCATCACGGGCCATCTCCAGCTATTTGCATCTCTCCGCTGGCACTCGACCAAGTGAGACTCACCCTGCGCGGAGCTATTCGAGGCACATCTAAGGCTCTCACTGGGGTGATGGGAGGGCGATCAGGCAACTGCTTCAAGGGGAAAACATCCGAGGGACCGAAGAGATTGGATTCATGTAAGAGTTCAAAGTAAAAGAGGAGGCGTGAGCGGGGAAATAGCAGCCCTGGGAAAACACGACCCTAACTGCAGTTCTTCATCTGCCTGTGGCCCGAATTGCCTGTTCCCTGTTTCGGTTCCATTTAAACGCTGGAAACCGAGGACAACAAAGTCTGCCATCAATAATGCCAAGCAGGTGCCTTTCCCTCTAGTTTTGCTTGGATATAGATTTCGGCACTCTTTTAGTACAAGTGAGTAGAGACGCAGTATTTCCAACTGAGTCACAATGTACAGATCACACTGGACTTCAGTTAAAAGTTCTTCTAGAGTAATACGAAGTGAGGGACTATAAAGTATGAACCATGGACCATGAAGTATCTGCTGCTTTTATAAGTGGGCAGACCAAAAGTAATATTTTAAAAAATAAATTAAAAAACCCCCTTCCTCCTAGCAGTAGTTGGCATGTCACATCTTTTCCCTTCCTTTAAATAGTAGGTTGGGTTTGTAGGTAAGTTTTTGTTTCTCTAGCAGACAGTGAAAATGATCACTTCTTTATACAGAAAACCAAAGTTGCTACAGCTCTCCTAATCAGTGATTTGATCGTGGCAGGCACTGCTTTATTAAGTGGTCCCAAGTTAACAAAAGCAGCTTTGTTCATAGAGACATTCCAATAATAGTAAGTGCTGGGAAAATGTTTAACTTATTTATATTCATCACTATTATTTTAATGGCTTGAGGAACATCCAAATATATCTAAATTACTTTGAAAAATGTGATGAACTTGATCTTAATGACTGCAAGGAAGTAATGTTCCAAATATAATAAATAAATATAATAAAAACTGTTTTCTTAATATTTTGTCTTTCATTAATTTCTAATTTATCAGTGGATGTGGTATGATGTAAGTCCTATCCTGTAATGATCACCTTACTGCTAAGCTGTATGAAATGTTAATATAGTCTACTTTGAAATCGTGTATTTTGTATTGTGTGTGTCTCTTTAAAAATTCCTTCTTTTTTTCTTCTTTAAAATTATGTCTACCTCATTCTGATATTTGGGTTCCAAAAAACTGCTAAGTATAATTTGTCCTGTGAAAATAAACACAATAGAAAAACTGTTTGCATGGGGATGAATATAAAATTGAATATAAAATATCTTCATTTAACCATGTTAGATATTATTCAATTAAAGTTTTTCTGGGAGGAGGGTAAAGGTTTTTCTGCTCAAAACACTCTTTTTTTCTACTTACCTAAACTGTGTTTTAATTTTTTCCTCTGTAACATTTTTGTGATTAAGATACCAGACCAAGCCATTCACTATTCATCCACTTGGAGGTATTGATTCTCTGGTAGCAAGCTGAGACCCCCACTTCAAACAGATCCTAGCGGTTCTATACTTTTCACTATTGATCACTGTCATTTGCTATGATTTGGACAGTGGCTGGTAACTTTGAGGTGCCCCACATCTCATCTGATGTAGTTAAAAGTGGGCTCTAAACGAGGACTGCCATTTGTGGCCTGCCCCTCTCCAGCTGTCCTGGAGGTCCCTCCTGCTGGGAGAGCCTGAGCTGACACCATTGCTGCTGGCAGTGTCACTGTCTGCTTTTCATCCAGAAAAATGAGTTCTGTGTCTTAAACACCCTAAAGGAGGCTGAGCTGGATGCTTTGTGTCATTCTGCATTTTGCTCAAGCAGAAAGGGTTGCTCCTGCTCTGTTCCCTCCACACCAGTGCCTGTGACTTGGCAGCAGCATTAGGAAAGGCTCTAGTAGGAAACAGGGTGAACGGGATCAAGGCAAAACTGCACACCCTGGGACCCAGCATTCCAAAAGAATTGATGTGACCAGAAAAAACTGTAAACTGAGTTACACTGCAGCATCAAGGAATCTCTTACCTCATGTAGAGGTTCTAAAAACGGGGCTCTGAATGCATTTCATTTAGGTACAACAGAAACAAGGCTTATTTAATCTTAGACCTCAGCAAAATAATAATTATCTGCATTTCTTGAGATTTGCAAACCTTTGTGGCGGTCAGACACTACGGACAAAACCCAAAATATCAGAGATCTCATGTTGTGCTCCTTCATGCAGAACATGAATCTGAGGGCCCATGGATCCACAGAAATTTTTATTTTTGCTTTATGTAAGAAATCAGTGCTCTGGCTGGGTACACTCCCTACCTTCTGTGAGTCCGTGAAAGGACAGCAGTGACCAGTGCTTTAACCACCAGGTAATGGAGCTTAATAAATTCCTTCCCATCAGCTGTCATAATAGAACAGATCGTGTGTCCTTCAGCCTACCCTCCCCCATGTAAAATGAACTCTGAGCTTTTCCCTGACTTGTATTAGATCACAGGCACAGAACTTCTTAGACCAATGTAGTTTAATCATAAAATCTTAAAATCATAAAATCATGGGGAGATTTGTGTTGGAAGGGACCTTAAAGTTGATCCAGTGCCACTACCTGCCATGGGCAGGGACACCTTCCACTGTCCCAGGCCACCCTGGGACAAGCCCCAGTGTCCAAGCCCCAGTGTCCAACCTGGCCTTGGGCACTGCCAGGGATCCAGGGGCAGCCACAGCTGCTCTGGGCACCCTGGGCCAGGGCCTGCCCACCCTGCCAGGGAACAATTCCTGCCCAAGATCCCATCCAGCCCTGCCCTCTGGCACTGGGAAGCCATTCCCTGGCTCCTGGCCCTGCAGCCCTTGGCAATTGTCTCTCTCCATCTTTCCTGCAGCTCCTTCAGGCCCTGCAAGGCCACCCTGAGCTCAGCCCAGAGCTTCTCCTCTCCAGGCTGAGCAATCCCAGCTGTGGCAGCCTTTGCTCCCAGCAGAGCTGCTCCATCCCTCTGCTCATGCTGGGGCCTGCTCTGGGCTCTCTGCAGCAGCTCCAGGCCCTTCCTGTGCCGGGCCCAGGGCTGGGGCAGCTCTGCAGGTGGGGTCTCACCTGAGGGGCAGAGGGGCAGAATCCCCCCTCCCCTGCTGCCCCGCTGGGCTCAGCCCAGGGCAGGGGGGTTTGGGGTCCCAGCGCACGCGGCCGGGGCAGGGCCAGCTCTGCCCCACAGCTGCCCCAGGGCCTCTCCCAGCGCTGCTCCCTCTGCTCAGCCCCAGCCTGGACTGACCCCGGGGGCTGCCCTGACCCAGGGGCAGCCCCAGCACTGGGCCTTGTTCAACCTCAGGAGATCCCAGGGGCCACTTCTGGAGCTTGTCCAGTCCCTCTGGATGGCCTCGTCCTCAGGAGTGTCCCTGCCCCCTCAGCTCTGTGGGTGCAACAGAGGATGCAAACCTGCTGAGGGTGCAACTTAATCCCTTCACCTATGTCATTAATGAAGATAACAAATAACCCTGCTCCTTGCACTCTCTCTGATCCCCACTCCTCGTGCTGGAAATCTGTGTCTTACTTATTTTGGAAACCCGCTTTCCTCTCAACATAAATAAATCCTAGCTATCCAAAATGAATTAAAGAAACTTTCAAGTTTTCCAAACCTAATAAATGCTGCTGTTCTCAGTTTATTCAAATTAATTTAGAGCAGCTTGGCACATTTAAAGGGAATAAAATGAGGTTGGAGGTTCGAGCTCTGATACACTTGACAGACTTTGCTATGATATGAAGGTTTTACTTCACAGAAGTTTAATTGCCAGTCATGCAACAGTGAGGATAGACTTTCCAGGTCAAGGTCAAGGTGCACAGGAGGCAAATAAAGAGCCTTTCTCTGTGTTAGTTCTTGCCCTAAAGATGATCAAATATATTTCCCGAGTCCACATGGGATTGCTACTTGCAAAGACCAGATGCTGTTTTCCCCATTATTACTAAAGAACAAAACTGTTCCAGCACAAAATGCTCATTTTTAATTTCACGAAAACTTTAAAATGTGAGATTAGAAGAATGCAGGAGTGATAATCAGTGGTAACTCCTTATATCCAGAACACAGTGGAGTGCAGGTCTCTTTGGAATGACTTCCCATGTTTTAGGGAATCTGAACATATGTTATTCCTCCTTCCTAACCATAAGATCAGATTGTAAAGGAGTGCATCTGCTTCCTAATTAGTATATCATGCAAAATAAACTGCTTCCCTTAAAAAGCAGAGGAAAACACTCCTTCCTGTGCTTACAGCGCACAGGAAGATGCACAGGGTGCGGCACATGGTGGTGATGAAGCACTCTCCAGAAAGACTGATAAGCATTTAAATTTGATTTTCAGTTCCCTGGGTAGAAGAAGCTGTGATCTGAAGTACCCTACCTCTTCAGTGAGCAGTTTAGCTGCTGAGGTAAATGAGGGTAGAAGAGGAAACATCTCTGCTTTAGCCATCTGTCTCAAAGAAGGAAATGTTCCTTGTTTTTTCAAAACAAACTGTGAATGAAGGTTGGCATTTCTCCCTGGCTTAAATCCGCAGAAGGAGGTGGTATTTAAGATATTCCTGTTCACTAAGGTTTCCAAATGGGTGTGTTAAATGTCCGTCTCTCCATGGTTGTGCACTCCAGTTCTTTATTCTCACAACAAAAGTTCCAGTGAAAAACAAAAGAAAAAAACTCCTAAGATTTCCTTGCTCAAAATTCTTCATTAAAAAAATGTTGAGGTTGACCAGTGCTAATGGGGAATATGGGCAGGTGTCTGGGAAGAAGGCTGTTGCTGTGGGGTCCCAGCAACATTTCTGGAGACAGATTTGGCCCGTAGGAAGAATCAAGGAATGATATATGCGTGGATGTTCATGGATGTTTATTTCTCCTCACAGCCTCATGGCTGGGGAGCTCAGCACAGACTGACCAAGAATCATGGGACAACCCTAGAGTTCCCGGGGTGGGGGGACATGAAGAAACCAATGAGGAACAGTATTTAGGCACATGTGACCAGGGGGCAGGGGGCCTGGAGTCCCCATACAATCCATGTCCTCACTCCAGACCCCATTCCCCCAGGGGGTGGAACTCCTCACTTCACCCTTTTGTTTTTACTAAGAAGGTTAAACCCAAAATGACAAAAACAATTTTAAAAGAACACAAGCCACCCTCTGAGTCCCCAGTGTCCAAACAGAGCATTTCTGGAGCATTCCAGAGCTGGCAGGAGAGAGTTGGAGGCTTTTTGAACACACTTTGTGGGGAAACTGAGGCAGAAGAGCGTCTTCTTCATCTGTACCTGTTGGAACTCCAAACAATGATAGTTAATTCCTTCCCTCCCACTTTTTATCCCCCCATAGGCATCAGAGAGGGATTGTGGGGAAAGGGAATTGCATAGGGAAACCATGGGCTGAGAAATGGCTTACAAATAAAGTGGGGATAATAGGATGGGGGAAATTGGGTATAGGATAACTGGGGAAAGTAGGCTGAAGGTAGGGAGGTTGCTGGCATGGATATGATTTGGAATAACTGCGATTTTCTGCATATTCACTGCCTCTGACTGGCACACCACCAGGGCCTGTCATGTGGGAAGCCTGTGGGCCTTTTCTTCCTTGTACGATGTCAAATTCTACAATTTCCCCATCTCTTATACTCTGAAGGTATTTTTCGAGGTTATTCTTCTTAATGGCAGTTCTGTGGATGAATACATCTTCCCCTGTGTCATTTCGTGTTATAAAACCATAATTATTCCTGACATTATACAATTTCACACCCCCCAAAACCTTGGTTGCGATAGTTACTTTGTCTCTGGGCTGTTGGTGCTGTTTCTGAGATGCCACCGTCTTGCTGCTGGTCCATGCCAGGCTCTTGCTTTCGCTTCCGCCTTTTATGACATTTTTCACCGCTGCTCCCGCACCAGGGCTGCCCGTGCCTGTGCTTTTCTGCCGGGGGGTCCCATCTCCGCGGGGCATAAGCGGGGCAGCTGCTGGGGGCCGCACCTGGGGCCGTGGGGGCCGGGCTGGGCCGCGCCGCTCTCCACGCGCACCTCTGCTGCCATTTTGCAGCCTGGGACTGCCTCTTGTGCCGGCTGTGAGGTTGCTGCTGCTTCTCGTGCCGGTCACAGACGCGTCTCCGCTTTTCACTCTGGCTGCTGGGGTTGTGCCGGCCACGCCGCCGCCCACAGGCACGCCACTGCCTGCTCGGTCACTCAGCTCTGCGCTGCCACTTCTCCTAGAGCTGCCTCTTGCGCTGTTGCTCGCCCCCGCGCTGCTTTGCCCAGAGCCGCTGCTTGCCCCCGCGCTGCTTTGCCCAGAGCCACTGTTTGCCGCCACGCTGCAGTTGCTTCTTGCATCAAGATAACCACCGGCCGGGCATTCACAGGGCTCACCATGGTGCTGCCGGGGCGCGGGCCAGGCGCGTCCAGCGCCAGCACCTCCGCCACAGCCGCTGCCAAGAGCACAGCTCGCGCCAGTCCGCCCGCGGGAACTGCCTCGCCGCCTCTTGCAGCGCACTTGGGGCACGGGGCCGTGACTGCGTGGCAGGGCAGCGTCCACAGCAGGATGCGCGCCGCCATGGAGTTTCAAGTCAGCCACGGGGTCGTGGTCGCCTCCATCTGCTGCTGGGGAAGGGGATTGGCTCTGCCCACGGGGACACAGCTGATACTGTTCAACAGCTTCTGTAATTAGATAATATTCCCGGAAATATTCTTCCATCAGCCTATGTTTCTATTGAGACAACAACTCAGTCCAAACGTCCTCCCAAAAGCCTTTGGTAAGAATTAAGTCCCAAGAAACACGTAAAAAGTTTTTAAACAACCAGGCAAGAAAGTGTCTCAGTTCTTTTTGAGCCTGAGTAAAATTAAAATCTACGTATTGTTGTTCAAGTATCTCTTCGAGTTTGAGATAAATGTCCTTTTGTGACTGGGATAGCCACGTTTCTTCCCATGATTCTTCCATAGTCCAAGAGAGAATAGCCAAACCAAGGCAAGGAGAAAGACCCAAGGAACTTTTACTCACTGAGTTTCAGTGGATCTTCTGAATTCCTTGCTGCTCCTCTTCTCACTGTCTCCAAGGGATCGTTAGCTTTTTGCCAGCATTCTTCCACCACTTGTTGCTGTGGGGTCCCAGCAACGTTTCCGGAGACAGATTTGGCCCGTAGGAAGAATCAAGAAACGATATATGCGTGGATGTTCATGGATGTTTGTGTCTGGGAAAACACAAAAAAGACGCTCTCACACCTGCTAGGTTCAGCAGAAAGGAGGGAAAAGACCCACTTTATTTACATATGTCACATCTTATACAATTCTCAACTCCACAAGGGATTGGAGAGCATGTCACTTCCTCCTCAATCCCACTGGAGAAAAAAGATGCTCATCAAAGTTCTCTTATCACAAAAAGAATGAAAAACAGAAAATACCATTAAGTAAACATTGGCTATTATTTACATGAAACTGCGTGAGAAAGAATTCTGACTCCAAGGTTAAAACAGAAGGCTTTAGCAAAAACCAGGGCAACAGATGTTTATTTCTCCTCACAGTCTCATGGCTGGGGAGCTCAGCACAGACTGACCAAGAATCATGGGACAATCTCAGAGTTCCCGGGGTGGGGGGACATGAAAAAACCAATGAGGAACAGTATTTAGGCACATGTGACCAGGGGGCAGGGGGCCTGGAGACCCTATACAACCCATGTGCCCACTCCAGAGCCCATCCCCCCAGGGGGTGGAACCTCCTCAGGTGGCAGCTCAGAGACCTCTGGACAGGATGTACCAGGTACTGCTGATAGAAGCTCAGACATTCTGGCTGATGCAGGAGGAAAGTTCATTTTCCATAAAGGATTTAATTCTACAATTGCATAAATTTTAATGTTGCTCTGCACCTGCACAGAGCCCCAGTCCCAGGGTTTCCATGTATATGAAATTATCCACAGAAGTCTATGTAACATATTTATTCATCATATTTTCTCTTGCACAGAATTTATATGAACACTTTAGACCAAATAAGTTTCTCCTTCTCTCAGTGTGATTCCCTGAAATATCATCATTCACAATATTAACTATTTATTATATTTGTGTGAGAGATTGTATCATTTTTGTCACAGAACAAAGACATCAACAAAAGTACTTGCACAGCCTTGAAATAAACACACATTTGCTGTTTTCTCATATCCCTTAGTGTCATCCACTGTTCACTCTCCTCAAACAGAAGCAGAAGGAAACTGTTTGTGAACGCCTAACACAATCTTACTGAAAAAAGCATATACTGTTAGGTTGACAGTGTTAATTAAAAAAAAAGGTGTGTAAATTGATAAGAACTTGTATTTTTCCTGGATTTGTCAAAAGTGTTTTCCTGAAACATCCAAGAGAATATCTTCTTCTAAGCACCCTTAGTGCAATCTGGATTATAGAGATGGAAGAGGCCGTATCTGTGCCATGCTGTGTTGAACTCTCCAAAATAATCCAATCATCTACTAGTCATGCTTTGTGTCTGGTTAAAGATGAAAAGTTTTAACTGTTTATAATTAAAGGACAAAAATCAAGTTAAGATTGATGTTTCTTGGCACCATAAGATCTCTACCTATTGAAGAAACCTCTGGAATGTACTCTAGAGAGTGAGTCCTGTGAGGGGCAGCTGAGGGGCCTGGGAAAGGGGCTCAGGCTGGAGAAAAGGAGGCTCAGGGGGCCCTGGTGGCTCTGCACAAGTCCCTGACAGGAGGGGGCAGCCGGGGGNTCATCCACTGTTCACTCTCCTCAAACAGAAGCAGAAGGAAACTGTTTGTGAACGCCTAACACAATCTTACTGAAAAAAGCATATACTGTTAGGTTGACAGTGTTAATTAAAAAAAAAGGTGTGTAAATTGATAAGAACTTGTATTTTTCCTGGATTTGTCAAAAGTGTTTTCCTGAAACATCCAAGAGAATATCTTCTTCTAAGCACCCTTAGTGCAATCTGGATTATAGAGATGGAAGAGGCGTTTCAGTTTTAAGCCGTATCTGTGCCATGCTGTGTTGAACTCTCCAAAATGATCCAATCATCTACTAGTCATGCTTTGTGTCTGGTTAAAGATGAAAAGTTTTAACTGTTTATAATTAAAGGACAAAAATCAAGTTAAGATTGATGTTTCTTGGCACCATAAGATCTCTACCTATTGAAGAAACCTCTGGAATGTACTCTAGAGAGTGAGTCCTGTGAGGGGCAGCTGAGGGGCCTGGGAAAGGGGCTCAGGCTGGAGAAAAGGAGGCTCAGGGGGCCCTGGTGGCTCTGCACAAGTCCCTGACAGGAGGGGGCAGCCGGGGGCGTCGGGCTCTGCTCCCAGGGAACAGGGACAGGAGCAGAGGGAACGGCCTCAGGCTGGGCCAGGGGAGGCTCAGGGTGGACAGCAGCAGGAATTTCCCCATGGAAAGGGTGCTCAGGCCTTGGCAGGGGCTGCCCAGGGAGGTTTGCAGTGCCCATCCCTGGAGGTGTCCCAGGAAGGGCTGGAGGTGGCACTCAGAGCTCTGGGCTGGGGACAAGGTGGGGACTGGGCACAGCTTGGACTCGATGGCCTTGGAGGGCTTTTCCAACCTGAATGATTCTATGAATATTCAGTGGAATCTCAATTACTTGCTGCAGTGGTTGGCAGATTCACAGAAAATCTGAATTCTAAATATTACTGAGGAAAAGCTGTTTACTTGGGATACCAAGCTACAACTTGGCAGACTGGTATCTCTTTTTTTTCTATTTCCCATTGTTTCCCTGTTCAGATAATCTCAGTTGGATTTTGTGTGAGAATGTTTCAGCCATGGTGATCATTACTGACATATGCTGTGACAGCATCGAGGTCTGTCCTGGGCTGTATTCTGAGGGGAGGGTGAGCAACACAGACTTTCTGTGTGCATGTTCCCAGGATTATGCAAAAATGATATTAGCAGAATTCATTTTAGTGCTACATAAAATGCTGTACAGCAGCTCCTGGAATCCTCAAACCAGAGCAGATGTCGTAACGCCAAGCTCTTGTCCCAGCAGAGCACAACATTAAAAAAATTGCTGCTTTTGGTTTTAATTTACTACTCTATGGATGAGAGAAGTCCCATCTGCTTACTTTATATTTAAATGAAAACATAAATGTTGTCCTTTGCTGACATTAGGCTCGATATTACACAGAGATAGAGATCCCAAACAGCTAAAATTTACATCTAACAAATATGTTTTCTTACATGCAACCATCTGCATGAGAAAAGCAATGAATAAGTTTGCAGAGCTAGTGTAAACAGGATTCAAAGTGTGACCCATTTTTGTGCCACCCTGGGAATAAGAATTACAGAATTTTAGGAAAGCCAAAACCATAATTCCTCTCATGGGAGAAGTCTGGTCACAGAGGATAAAAGGAAAATCAATTGCTGGAAAGATTAGATCTGAAGACAGTAGTGATTCAGCCCAGTTAAAAGCACACAGCTTTTGAAGGGTTTCTCAGGACTTCAGAACCACCTCTAAAATCTTAAGCCTGTCTCTGATCCTGTGTCAATGGGAGTTCTGGTTTCACAACCCACTGTTGTAAAAGAGTCGCTCAACAGAACAGAAAAATGAGGAGATGTGCTCTGTTCAGTTTGAAAGGGAAGAGGAAAAGATGATGGGGATATTAGAATGTTCTTTCACTGACAAGCTCAGTTTTTTGATGGAAGAAAATAAAAATCAGCATGTCAGAATGGTTGTCTGGGATTACTATTAATGAAAGCTTTCACTTTTTTTCTATGGGGAAGTAGTCCATGTTATAAATGAAATTTGGAAAAGTTGGCTTTTGCATTAATGAGTAGCAATTAATCAGTTTATGTTAATCTTAATTATAAAACCAGTGTTAAACCCCCCCCTCCAAGTTTTGCTCCTGCTCCAGGTTCTACTCCTACTCCTAAGTTTCACTTTTATTACAGTGTTTAAATGTTCATATTAAAGTTCTGTATTGGTTGAATGTTTCTGTTGAATTTGGGAGTTTGAGATGTGTTATAAAACTATATTTTTTGGCTAGTCTTTAAATTAAATCGGGCCTTGGTAAGAAGACATACTCCAGAGAGACCTTCCAGGGAGCTATATTTAGCAACTGGCAGTTGGTCTGTCACCGAGCTCCAAGACAAGGATGAATTTTAATGAGGGTTTTCCCACCGAAAATTCTGATGACTTCACCTGGAGGAGGGACAAAGAGACTGACACCCCCTAGCAACGGAGGAGCCGTTGGACCACAGACATGACCGATAAAACACCTTGAAACATCGTCCCTAGACCTGAGCCAATACAACAGACTTTTACATGGACCTGACCAATCACCCTGAACCTCGAGGGCGGGACTGGGAGGGGCCATGGGGGTTTAAAACCTCATACACAGAAAAAACTGTGTTCTCTGCTTGGGAATAGCCCACCAGCAGTAAGTGCTGTGGGTTTCTTTACTTTGGGTCTCTAGCTAATTTAGTTTCAAGTGTCTCTTATCACTGTAACCTGGAGGAATTAATTTGGTAAAGGAATTTGGCCTGCGTGTTTAATAAATTAATTGATAAATTCAAAATTGAGTGTGGCCTCATTCCTGACATCCAGCATGGGCAGTTTTGATAACATGCTAATAACTTCTTAAACTTTTCAGTATAATGTGCTCACATCTCAAAGAATAGACAACAATTCAGACAACAATTTGATTTTTTGCTTTTTTTCCCCCCACAGGAGCTACCTTTCCAATACTGAACTTCAGGGCTCCAAGCCTACAACCTCCTCCAACTCAAGTCTGGTGAGATTTGGGGTAAGAACTGGCACTTGAGGCAAATTCTGCCCGAGCAGGAGTTTCAGGGATTGAGTTGCTGTTGTCCTTTACAGAAACATGGATGGTTTCAGTGTTCATTTTGCCAGTGACACTCCATACACTTGCCAGGATGAACAAGGTCAACAAGATCCCAGCAAGAAGAAGGACCTGTTGGAAAAGGAGGATGGTCTCCTGAAAGTAGAACTGTCTAATTATGCTTTGCTGTTCAGGCTAAAACAAGCTGCATTGGAAAACTTGGGAATTCAGGAGACTTAAGTGCAATTTCAAAGCATTCAAGTAATATCTCACCATGGAATAAATTAACAAGTCATTTCCTCAACCTCCATTAGTACTTCTACAACCTTCCCCACGTGTATGAAACAGCAAATACATAGAGAACTCAGAAAAGCAGAATGAACTTACTACTCCTATTGTCTGGGCAGAAGAAAAAGAGAATTATTCTCTTTCTTCACATAGTTAAGTGAAAGGAGTGGGCTGATGCCTGTTCAAGGTAAACATCTTTTAAAATGGAAAGTGCTCAATAGGTTGCCCTCATTTCGTTTTTTTCCTGACTTTTCAGAGAGTGGGAGCACCTCTGGCAGGCATGAGTTTATCAACCTCAACCTGAATTGTCTCTTTTGTCTTCAGTGAGGGTTCAGAAATTTGCAGCATAAAGTCTGGCTATGACTAGTTCTAGCTGGGGCTTTAGCAGGTCTTCTCAACTTTTTGAATCAGCAAAATGAATAGAGAGTCTGCCATTTACTTTCTGGGCATATTGTGAAAATTAAGTCCTTGATGCCCTTGTAGATGGACAGAACTGTAACTGCTGATTATTAATATCCTTAGATTCAGAAAATATTCACAGCCTCCCTTTCATGGAGCTATAGATTTCAAGGCCAGGAGGGCCTTGATCTTGTCTCTGATTAGCTTAATTAGTCTGCTTCCTTTAATATAATTTTCAGACCTTTTAATTGCAGTTATAAATTTTTGTGAAACACAACGGTTAGAGCTGCTTATGGAAATAATGTAAAATAACCTGCATTAGCATACAGTCATGCATTTTCATTTTATTTTATGCATATATGGGCCAACAAGTGAAATCACGAGGTTACTGATTTACCAACAAATTGGTGAAATCACTAGTATTTTTTGTGGGATTGACAGTCTGCACTGCAAGATGAAGATTAAAGGAGTTGGTAGAACTCTCGCTCTCCCAAATCCTTTCCATTTCTTTTGTCCTTGGAGAGTGTCATAATGTAGCTCTGTGCATTTTCAGCTCGGCTTTGCCAGATGTCTACTTTTTGCACATATTTGAAAGAAGCTAAGCTTAATTTAATTGTGCCCCAATTCAAGAGAGCATCCCTATGCTGGCAAGTTGATTAAGCATGGTGGTAATTTTAATTATCTCCTTATCTCTCACTGGAGTGCAGTTAGTGGAGCAGATGAAGTTAACCCCATGGATAAATACCCTTTTAAAACTGGGGCCTGAGACAAGAAGGATAAAACTTTCTTTCCAACATCAAAAATTAGCCTTTACCTGTCTGAAGCCATTTCTTCTCCACTTCTCTGTCCATCTGTGGATCACTTCCTTGAGTAAGCCTGACATTACACTTGATCCATCTTTATTCCTGGTTGTTTTTCCCCCTGATAGTTCTGCTCTTGCCTGTGATTCATTGCTGTCTTTTACCCATGACAATGCTAAGTTAGTTGCTCATGCTTTTTTTTAGTTTTGGGGTTTTATTTCCTTTTTTTGCCAGCTGTTCCACTCTCCTCATGACTAATTCTTTTGTGTGGGTTCAACAGAAATGGCACAAGGCCAGCATTTAAGGATGCAAGTTAGTGCACTGAAGATCTGAGGACCTGTATTGTTTGCTTTCCATGTCACAGGCATGGTGGAATCGTGGAGATACACAGGGCTCACTTTTCATTTAAGACTCAATCACATTAAGTCACTATTTTCAAGCATTGCATTTAAGTGCATTTAATTTTCTTTCTAAAAATACCTTGTCAGAAGCCTGTAGGAGGAACAGCATGATTTAAATGTCACTTTGTTTCCCACTAATGATTTTCATACCCAGTCATTCTACTCTAGTGACAAAGCTCATGTCCACTAACTTGTTTCTGGCCATTTGGCCCTGTTTTCAGCCGGGTGTGCACAGCAGCTTAACTGCACTTTTGTATACTTAATTGTCTGGGTTTTAATTAACACAGAAGAACAATAGCTTGGAGAGAAGAACAGAGAGGGATTCCATAAATGAGAAGGTCATTCATAACACAAATGCAGAAGGTCCTTACAGGAACAGGACTGTAACATCCCAGCGTGCAGCATCTGAACTTTGCTTCTGTTTTATGAATATCCAGCCATTTGCAGACTTTCTGTGCAGCTCAGATCATCCATAAACACAACAGGATTCTCACTTGCGTTATTACTCAGCCCCAGCATTTGGCTGCAGAGACGTTCAACTTGTCCTGGATCTCCAACCTGGCCGAATGGCTGAGAACAGTTCCATTTGAGATGGTACAAAAATAGCCCCATCTCTAAACACATATTTATGCATACATTTAGAGTCCCTCATGCCCTGTGGCACAGAAAGCTGGCTGTGCATGTTCAGCAGCATAATCCTGACTCATTTTCTTATAAGGATATCAAATGGACACAAGAAAGCTCAGCTTGTTCACATCCAGGAACAGGTGCAGTGTTTAGGAGAGCAAAATACTATGCACACATTTGCAGGGCTTGAAACTGCTCATTTCACCCCAAAATGCTGTATAAAAATTGTTCACTTTATCCAGCCTATAACTCAGGCATACCTAGGGGGACACAGCCTCTGCTTAAACAGCAAAAGGGAACAGCACATCTCAGCTGAGAGGGGTAAGTCTGTGAGTACTTCCTCTAATCACAATTTAGAAAGGAAGAATATCATCGCTGACAGCAAAATCCCACCTCTGGGAGCAAACTTAAAATCCTGTCCAGCACTGAAACTGCCACATGAATTTCCTGAATTCTTCCATTTCGCATTTCATTTGCAGAAAACTACCTCCAGTTACAGCAAGACAAAAGCAGATGGCAAGAGGCTGCACAGGGCTTTGAGAGATTGTTCTGGTTATTGATTCTTCATCACAATTTCTGCCCTCGAGATCCAGCACCAGAGTCCTGGCCAGGCCAAAACTTGCTTCACGTGTAACAAGAGCTGCAGAGTTTATATCTTAAGGGAATATTGATCTACAACAAAAAATTCTTTTTTTTTGTTTTAAGCAATCTGAAACTACAGAGAAAGGACACCAAAACCCTTTGCCAGTGCTTATGAAAAACACCAGAATAAAATAGTACCACTTTGAAAACTTGCAAAGTGAATTCAAACATTGACAGCAAATGTAATGGAGATGAAGAATGTAGTATATATGTGGCACCTCTTCTTAACTGAGCTTGAGCAATGTCTGGCACAACTAACCCTTTAAAATATCACTGCTGTTTATTTGTTTACAAAGGATTTAAGAGGCTGGAAATGAAAGGGGAGACGCTAAAGGATAAACCCACTCAAAAGCATCTTCCCCTTTTGCTGGTAAAGAATTGGGAACAGGTGTTGCCAGCTGTTACTGGTGCTATCAGTCAGCATCAAATGCAGTTGGCAATGCTCTCATCATGCAGAAATTCCAATCAGATTTCTCAGTATATTCTAATTACTGCAGTGACACTCGTTGTGGGCCTAAATGACTACCTCATCACGGCACACAGGTCTGCCTTCTATTTAGGGTTTATTGGCTCTTAAATTTCTGCCTCCTCTAATTGCTTATCTATCTCAGCAATCACATGGAGAAGTCCACATTTATTCACCTCCTGCTGTGACCCTCTTCACGTTAAGGGCTGTGCTAGCTACACTGTGGTTGTGTCCACCCCTGCTTCACCCCAAGAAAGCAAATTTGCTCTGCACAAACTCTGGCTTTGCCAAGGGATTCATCCAAATAATGGGTTGTTCTGCTGGCTGTGCAAGTGGTACCCACACACAGGGGCTTAGCAGGAGCTCTGGCACACAAATGGCACTTTCTAACCCCTTGATTCTTCACCATCATAGTCCCTATGAAAAATAACATTTTTCATATAAATCATCTAAGAATTTTCATATAAAACATCTAAGACTTGCACATACTTTTCCACCCTGAAGGCCTTAATTTCATTCATACCTACCAAAGCAACTGGCAATTACTCTGCATAGGCAGTGCCAGGAGCCAGCTGTGGCACCCTTAATTGATGCATGTTCCTTCGCTCAGAAACACAGAACGTATCACTTATTTCCCTGATCTGGACCTGGTTCAAATAAGCTAGAGATCAATACAAACTTGTCTTTTGATTTCAGCAGATATTGGATCCTATCCCTGAAGTGCATATTATTGCTACTGAGAAACAAGCATTTATATACAGCAAGGTATGCATAAAAGCGAATTGCATTCTGCTTTCACAAGCACCTTGGTCAAGATCTGTAAATGAATAAATGAATAAACTATGAAAAGTGGGAGTATATTGCTGTAATTTCCACCCTTCATTTTGCTGTGCCCTAGTTGGCTTTTACTCCAAATATTTTAATCAGGCTGATCAGGCCATGGATTACCTTTCCACATTAATCCCTGTGTTCCTCTGTGCTCACGTGGTCCAGTTGGTGCAGAACTGCTCAGTGCATCAGTATCCAGCGTAACACAAACATCCTTTCCACCCTCTGAACCTGAAATCTGGAAGTTTTCCCTGCTGCATGGCCATGATAGAAATCTGATGTTCTGGTAGACATTGTATCTCAAGCTTTAGCTAATCCAAGTTTCATGCAATTACCCTGCACACTGATTTTGTATAGACTCAGTTAAATGCTGGGAATGTGAAGCCAAGACTCAATATGTGTTGAAAGTTACCATAAAGTCACTATGAAATTATGGGAGTTCCAGAAGTGCAGTTGTGCATCAAGAAAAAAACAGACACCAGGAAAAAAAAACCCTTTTGAAAAAATCTCAGAGCAATGGGAACATGGATTTTTGTCCTTTGTAAATAGAGCATACTGCCAGAGTATGAAACCTCTGGCTGCAAATTCCTGTAGCTTAAACATGAGATTGATTACAAGCAAATATAAATGTTGAATCATTGTCATCAGCCAAGCTGAGAAAACTGCAAAAACGGGGAAAACAAGCAGCATAAAAGATTTATAAGTTTATCTCACAAATATTATTATTATAATTATTATTATGCTTAGGGTGAAAAGAATTGTTCCCACCCTGATTTTAAAGTTTATTTTATTCATGTTTTATTCATGTCAATTTTCTGTTATCTAATTAAGCATTTAGACCTTTTAAAAAAAGGAAGTGGTAAATTTTGCATTCTTCCTTGTTCCTAGAGATAAAAGTAAATCTACAGTCATCGTGTTGTAGCCACTTGTGATGGAAAAGAACTTCTGTTTTTGACCACAGATAGAGAAAGCATTAATTGCCTAATGATAACTGACACAGTTAAATGAATATATCAATTTTCCCTCTTTGTTCCCAAAACAAATTTTTCTGTCCCAATATTTAAACCACTTTCTGCTCATGGTACCCTTTGTGGCACTGAGTAAACTCTCTTTGTATGAATGCTTTTCTAAATGCTCCGTTATTGTCTTTCATTTCATGCTGACTTAATGACAGCCCCACTGTCAGTGCTGAAGTTGGGCTCCTGGGCTGTGGTAATGCGGAGTTTTATTGTTTTCCCCAGTTTGCTATTGTAAGTTGGCACATCCCTGTTTCCCCCTCCTCCTATCCCCAGTTGGCGCATCCCACGTTCGTGCCAGTCCCCCTGTACCCCTTATATGGAGACTCCCCTCCCTTTGTTCCAGCAAGTTCCCTGTCCGTTACCCGAACCCCTCCTGTTTCCCCTTAAATGGTCCCTGTCAGTCCCCCTAAACCCGGCCCCCTTTGATCTGTCCCACTTTGGAAATCCCCTAATACTTGACGCCCCATTGGCCCATGTGACCCTTCTCCCTCTGCCCTTTGGGGTTATTGGACATCATCCCTGTCCATCCCTCTGGTGTCCCGCCCTCCAGAATCTCCCATTGGCCCCTCGCCGGGACCCTCCCCTCATTTGTTCCCCGTACTTAAGTCGCTGCACACCCCATTTCCTTGCTTGTTCTCCTCTGGCTCCCTTTGGAGAATAAGTTTATGGTCTGCACCGCGAGGCAAACCTCCCTTTTCTCTTTGTCTCTCCCCTCATCGGGGTTGCTTAACCACAGGCCTTGGGGCTTCAGCTCCCCTGGAGTCTGAAGGAGCTGCAGCTCCAAAGGAGCAGCACAGGGACTTTGGCTCTCTAGGTACTCCCCACACCTGCCGCACACTGCAGGAGTTAGCCAGGGCTGTGGAGACGAGCGGTCACAGGGATAATGGGCCAAAGAATTTTCTACGAAATACAAGTTGAAGCAAATGCAGGCGACAATTTGCGTGTCACCAGATGTGCACAACACGATGTAGAAATACCTGATGTATCATTCTGCTTCTGTGTTCTGGGACCACATAGCTACGAGTACAAAAGGGAGCAGTAATCCAGATAATTATTACTGTGTCCTGGTTTAAAAGACAGGTGTCTGCTTAAGGAAGGCAGCAGCCTCCCTTGGAATGGAAAAATGCAACTCCCCTCCCTCCAAATTTTATAATTTTGAAATGAAGGGGCTTTCAGGCAAAGATATGGAGTAAAGGAATAACAGTTCTTTTACTAAAATATNGAGCCACTTATCTTGATGGGCCCATTAACAGAAAATAGTCCAGAGGGAGGAGGCAGGGAGCACCACCCCGCCTGGTCTCAGCAGCTCATGAAAATGGTAAAGAATATCTTACACTATGACATACTGCTAATTGAGATAGGCGAGCAGAGAAGAAACCAGAAATTCATTAAAGCACAAATTTTAAATTGCAGATGAGTCACTAAATTTGGACTGGAGACTCCTTGGTTAGCAAAAATTTTCGTGCTGATCATCATTCTACTTGCTGGTTTATTTTGGATTGCAGCTATTTTTCTCCCTTGGCAATTTTTGAGTTCCTTACCTCAAGGGCCAAGCAATGACAGTTCCTGTTGTGGAAAGCGCCATGAATACACTGAATAAGAGGGACCCAAGACTGTTTTGCAGAACAGTTACCCTGCTGTGACTGCATCCAGCTGTGCCAAAACCAGAGCTGGGGAACTTCACTCTGGCCCAGCTGCCACTGGCAGGAAAGCACCAGGCAGGGGAGGAGATGAAGATCCAGCAGATCCCTTGGTTTGGATGGCAGCTGGCCAGAACCATAACATGCCTTTTGGACCACACTATCTAGTAATTCAGGCAAAAATTCTAACTGCCAACTAGAATTTTGCATCAAACCTCTGCCAACCAAGAATAAGCTTAAATTTAAAAATTAGTGTTACCAAACATGTAGCAGTTGGAAAGAAAGAAAGACAATTTTCTGTAGCAGAAGTAAGACTACACTTCTGTCTACTATCAACTTATTTTTAGATGTCCAGACTGAGTTTAATTGCAGCTCTCTAAGCTCTCAAAGAATTCAGAGGAGGTTTTTTATAGATTAATACACAAAAGTAAAATTGCTCCCCTGAAGGAGGATTTTTTTTTTTTTTCATCTTTAGGATTTACCCAGCTCTTTAAATCATTTCAGACTAGTTTCTCTGTGATTGTTACTCATTGTGATGCTGCCTCTGAATTGAACACTGGGTTCTGGGTCAGTCATCAGTGTGGAGTGCTGGTGTTGTACACTGGGATGGAGGCTGGACTTCCTGCTGGAAGAATGACTATGGCACTGCACATTCTGCTCCAAAACACAGCCACGTGCACACACAACACAGAACAGCCCAAAAAAAGAAAAAAAGAACTCTTTAGGCACATAAAGAAACAATGTTCATAACTGTTTGCACAAGAGAGCAGTTGTTTCAATGACTTCATTAGATGAGGTACAAACAGATATCTCTTCTTCATACCTATACTTTTCATTTGCAGCTTTAGCATTACTCTTTTTAAAAATTATTATTATAATTTTACTTTTGTTTGGACCACTTAAACCACTGAGTTTTTTTCTTTCTGTTTTTTCTTAGAGTTGACTATGTTTCATACACACCACCGCTTTTATATGATTATATTTGTCTTTCTAATTTATTTTGTTACCTGTGTGGATGAAATGAATAGTGAGTACTGTCTTATTTCATAAACTTTATTAAGCCTTTGGGGAAACTTCAATGTGCTCATATGGAGAGGCAATATAGAATGCATCCAGTGTATCATGACAAAGAAATGACAATTCTAAGTTAGAAATAAACGACATTCCAGAAAAAGCAGAGGGAACAACATTTAAGGAGTTAATAATGAGCCACTTGTCTTCATTTTCAGGTCCTTTAATCCTGCTATTGTGCAGTTTTCACATAGTGCTAAATTGAATTACTGCATCATTTTTATACGATTTCTTTGTAGAGTTGAGCCAGTTTATAGCAGGTTCGGAAGCATTATCATTGCTTAGGGTTCAAAGATACTGCAGTGTATTGCATTACAAGTCAATCAGTGCGGAAGGATTTTGATGTAATTTTGCTTTTGGATACAGAGGAACAGATATCCAAATGAAGGCTGGTATTTTGTTAGGTCATAACAATGTCACGTAAGACAGCATGCTTTTTTTCATACTCATTTTATTATATTTCTTTGTGCTTCTTGTCCTAGTAAAGTGAATTCTCAAGTTTATGTCTTCCAGTGTTTTGATTAACTTGTGCAAGAAGAAAATTGAAAGAAGCTGTAATGTCTAGATTTTCACTGATGTGCAGCAGAGGATGTATTTAGGTGGATACCACCCAAAAAAGAGTCTGAAAATGAATATCAGATTGTCTTAACATCGTACCACTTCTAGAATGCTCCACGTGAGAAATTCTGTATCAGAAATGTTCCTGTTCTGAGGGGCAGTGCTTCCTACAGCTCTTTTAGCACATGAACATGGTGCTCAGCTTAAACACACTTTGCAATGTGTTCTACATAAAGCATTTTATTCTCTCAAGGTCGTTCTTTATGCTTCAGGTGTTAATTTGTGCTGTTTTTCAAGTATTCCTATTATTGATAGTAGAGCCCTTGGTATATGTTATATTGAAATATTGCTAATGTGTGAACTGTAACATTAAATTTTTAATCTAATCAATCAAGTGGTATGCATATGCAGTAGATGCTTGGCTTTTACCAAGATTAATTACCACGTGTTGGGGAAGGGAACAGTGTAAGGTGAAATATTGCATGCACACAGACACACACACCCAGGAGAAGAGAAAAGAAAGCAAATTGTGCAGAGATGAGCACTGTAATAAGTTAATGACTACTTCTGTCATTCAAAACATATGCATAGCCTTTAAGACAACACAAAACAAAGATTAAATGCATGTTAAATCAACTATCTATTAAAGCATTTAGAGCTTTTCTCCAGATTCTACATGGAAATTATGCAATCTGTTGCAAAACTGAACACTTGTCTCCCAGATGGTGCTCAGAGTCTGTCTGAGCAAACACCCTTTCCATGCTCTGTGTAACAACTTGTGCATATTTTTTGTTCCCAGTGCTTAATTTTATGCATTGGAGGACATTTGCACTGAATACGGTGCACAGAGACAACCACATTTACATTGTGAAAGCCAGTGATGCTGTATTTACACACCTGGTTGCACTGTGGAAGCAGCTGATACTTCATCATAGACAGTGGCACTTCCGTGCCTGGAAGGTGCAAACTTGTGCTTCCTGTTGATGCTAGTCTGGGCTCTAATTCTCACAGGACATTGACAGCTGCCCATTGAATAATAAGTAGCTAATTGGGGTTTTATTTTGAACTGTGCTTCAAAGTTAAGCTTCTATAACCATGTTTTGAGGGACTGTTTTACCACGCCAAATAGCAGCTGTGATTGACGTGAAAATAAGATTAAAGCAGCACTACTACTTCTATAACGTTATTAAAAGGTACATTATCTGTGCACTAGACATAGGGATTGCCCTTCTGGCTGAGACTATGGTATAGCAAAAAACCTATGAAAAGACACTTCAGCATGAGACGGTCACCTGCAATTGCGGAGGCTGCTATTCAGCATTTTTTGTATTTGCCACATGTTTTTAGTGTCTCCTCTGCCTTGTTTGCTGCTTGTGCAGTGGAGACAACAGCAGCTCCCTGCTTCACAAGAGGGAAGATCAGGATGTTGCTGTCAGTGAATCACTCAAATACCTGGTAGGGCACTAGATATGTACCTGAGCTTAGCAAAGCTTCCTTTGGAGGAGAAAACCCATCTGATTATCATTTTTAAGCAGTTTCTCCAATCTTAGCCTACAGAGACCCCCAAAGTAGTTCTCCTTTGGAGATTTTAGTCAGCTGTCCTGTTTACAAAACCCAAAACCAAAGGAATATTCACTTAGTAGCATTAGATGTCACGTGTAGCTCTCCATGTTTTAAAAGGCAAAGTACTCACGGGTATAAACTGAATATAAAACTTAAGCAAGGGAACTTGAAATATATTTCCGTGATGAAGTGCTCTGCAATACGTCTTTCTCTGCCTTGTTCATTGTTGTAGCTCCTGTCATAGAAGAAGCCATTGTATTAAGTTAAAGAACTAAAAAACTGAAATAATATAATTTTAGTTCATTTCTGGAACTTTTAAATAGAGAAGTAATTGTCTCCATTAATCAGCATAACTTTTGTTAAATCCATAACTATTTAACAATAGTAAACTATTGTTAAATTGGGTTTTGGAGACACTTTTTTATTGCTTCCATATTTTGGAATATTGAAAATGATGAAGTTCAAAAGATGGATCCATGGCAATTACATATATAAGACAGCAAAACTGCAGGGGAAGAATTTAGCTGGCAAGTCCTTCAAAGCATAACTTGTCATGTCTTCAAAATGCCAAGGGAGACAGCCAGCATGCCAGGGAGTAAAACTCCATGGGACGCCTCAAAACAGGGTCAGCTTGCATGCTGGATCAAGGCTTTGTCCAGTCAGACTCAAGGATCACCAGGGAGAGTTGTCCCACAACCTCTCTGCACAGCCTGTTCTCTGCTTTAACCACCTGCCCTAGGGTGAAACATTTCCTTGTATGCAATTCCTCCTGATGTCTCTGGGATTTGTTGCTTCTCAATCATTTTTGAGAAGAATATGTATCCATCTTGTCTACAGCTCTCCTTTAAGTAGCTGAAAGCAGCAGTTAGATCCAGCCTCAGCCATCTCTTCTCCACAATGAACAACTTTCCTCCAGTGTCTGTCCCTGTGTGCAGGGAGGGCTCCGGGCAGGGCCCGGGCTCTGCTCCGGGGCCCAGCCATGGCCCCAGAGGAATGGGCAGGGTCTGAGCCCAGGGGGTTTTCCTTCAGGAACTTTAGAGGCAGCAGTTTCTTAGACCCTCCTCACCTATTTTGAAGACAAGTATGGCGTTTTCTAGTCTCTGCTTGACACACCATTTCAAAGAAGAGATCAAGAGATCAAAATGACATTGGTGTCTTTGGATGGATCTCGTCCAGCACCATGGACTTTAAATAAGGCTGGACAAGGCTCTGAGCACCCGCTTTTGTTGATGCTGCTTTGAGGGGCAACAGGCCAGGCCAGAGGCTCCAGAGACTCCCTTCAGCCTTCATTCTGTGACTCTCTGTCCAGGTTATTTAAGCAGTCCCCAACTTTCTACTAAATCCATGCCATGCTTGTATGTTTTGCATTGCAAAGCAGATTGTCCAGTTTCTTGAATATTACAGTCTAACACTTCATAATCTGTTCAATATGATATGCCTGTTTTAAATTTATGAAGCTGTAAACCAACTTCTGGTACTAATAAACACCTCTGTTTTCATTCCTTTTTATCCTTCTTTTAAAATTACTGCACTCCCTTGCTGTCTTTCTCTTGTCCTCATTTTGTAAGATGGGAAAAAGAGATGGGGGCAGGGTAGTCAGAGAAAGAAAAATAAACCATCACAACAACAACAACAACAAAAAACCCCAAACCCTAAACCCAACAGCTCATTAAAAAAAAAAATACTTGGTGAGAATCCAAGATCAACAGAGCAGCAAGCCCACTCACTGTTCTTTATCGTTTTGGCTCTCTTCCAGCGCCTCTAGGTTTCTCTCTCTTCCCAAACTGCTTTCTGCATTCTCACATATGTTATAGAAAGTACAATGATTTCAGAGAAGTGCTTTAATTTATAACAGCTTGATCTGAAAAAGAAGTTGTCCAGTTTGTAAAGGAGATGAGAGGAGCTTGTTGCTCTGGCTCTCTTTAATGTGTGAGTGTAAACTCTTATTCTTAGCAGAAGATCCATGTGTACATAGTACCACCGAAGGAGAAATGGGTGCCTTTTGCATATAATTAGTGGGAATAATTATCTGTAAAACTGTTCGGGTTTGGAATTGATCTGGCAGCACAACAAATACTTCAAATCCAGCACACATCAGACCTGCCAACGTCTTTACAGTGAGCACAGTAATTCAATTTTGCATTTTGTCACAAAAATGATCTCTCTTTCTAATGCAGCAGAAAAACAGTAGGGTGATGGTATAAAAAGGCATTGGGGTGAATGATTTTATCTGTAGTTTTAATAGATTCTTTCCAAATGTACTAAATTTTGAAAATTACTGATAGGATTTGCAGTTACTAGAATACTTCAACCCCTCTGATCTATGTGGCTGCAGGTAGGAAACAAGTTCATAACTCAACAGCTTAAGCCATAAAAGCTTAATTAATTTAATCATTATAGGAATAACTCTCCCAGGCTAAAACAAAAATGCCAGACTCTATCTCTGATGTCCAATCATGCCCCTTTGCACTGCACTGCTTGCTCTGTATCCTGCAGGAACAAGGATCTCCAAGGCTTGGCACAGACTGAGCTCTGCCAGGGCTGCCTTCCCCGCTGCTGGATGTGCCATGAATGTGCATGGATATACCAGGAGACTTCCAAAAGGAAGCTGCAGCTGGTCTGCCCCTTCTCAGGTCCACTGGTCCTGGTGGAGTGCAGGGATTTCACGGGAAATGTTATCAGAGCAGAGACCAGCACAGGAGCATCCCCAGCCTGCAAAGGACCTGCCCTGGCTGCTGCTGCTGCTTCACCTCTCCCTGCCCCATTCCACAGTCAGGTTTTGTGGAAATCACACTTCAGAGCTGGGAAAGGACTTGGGCATCCCAGATACAAACTTGAGTGTCATTCTCAGAGAACTGTAAGCAACCAGTAAATGCAGGTTGGGACCTCTGGGGAAACCAGGTACCACTGCATCCAGGGGTTTTACCTACAAAAGGTGAGAACCACAGCAAATTTGGTGGCGGTGGGTAAGCAGCCCCACAGTACCCTTGCCTGAAAGTCCTATTATATTTGGATTATTCAGGGACACTCATTGAACTTTCAGTCTGGGGTCAGGCTCTGAGAGAAAGCAGATATACACTAGGGCATGAATGTATAGATAGAATCATGGATTTTTCAAGACTGTTATTTTCCTTTCTTCTTTAATAATTATGCTGAAGTAAACGGGTCATTTAAACAAAAATTTGCATAGTCCAAAAGGTTACCTAGTGTTTAAAGAGAGATGGAAATGTGTCTGTTGAAAAATATTTGAAAAAACTGAAGTCTTCAAACTTTTCTGGGTATTGTACTTCAAATTATTACACTGTTTTTGTTCTTATTGATAACACCATTCACACATGTAAATATGAGAGATAAGCCCTGCTTATTCTCAAATGTGTTGTAAGATATGCATCTTTAGTTGAAGAGGGAATGTTGTTATCAAACCCTGAGTGCAAATCCAGGGACTGGGAAAGGGGGAAAAAGAAACCAAAATCGTGCTGAGACTGAGACAGGCTGATTTAGATCAGTTCCAAGCAGAGACAAACCAAGTCAGCTGAGTATAGAACTGTGACAGCTAAATAAATAGGTAGTGTTCAAAGCCTCCGTATACCCCAGCTACCCCCATGCTTACTCTTTTAGGAGTTTTGCATCTGTACATGCAGGAAGCTTTCAGAGAGGCTTTATTTAAATTCTCGCTTTGACTCTTAATTTTCATTGCTCTTTCATCCCCAATATCAACAGCAATCAGAGAAAGCTGCTCATTTGACTTCCAGAGCTGGGCTGGGAATGTGCACGTTTGGGGTGTAGTCCACCCTTCAGTGGCAGAAATTGTTGTCACCGTTTTTAATGATGACATTTACTCTCTTTGCTGGTTCTAACCATGCCCACCATGATCTCCACAGCATATAAATATTGCAGTTTACAGATGGGTGAAGGGCAGATTTACAGGTTTAAGATTTATACTGGTTGCACTTGCCCAGCAAAAATTCTGGCTTTTGGGGAGGGGGTTATTTTGGGATTGCTGATTTAAGAAAATCAGCCTCATGAGCAGTTCTGACACAGTCACAGAGCTGTGCGAGGGAAATAGCAAAACAACAATCACTTCATCTGGCATGTTCAACAGGTTCTGGTTAAGTGCTTCTGTCTCAGGTGACTAAAGAAGGTTCCCTCTACTTTGAGTCTTTGTTGTTAATGCTGTAATAATTTGGTTACACAAAACTTACATACACACATCTATATAATACAATGGAAGGAAGAGATGTTTGTAAAATCAAGCCACCAATATGTTGTCTTGCATGTTAACTAAGGGATCATAATTTGCCAGGCCTGGGAATGATGGGACTTCCAGAGAGGCCAAGGAATCTGCTGGCTCTTTGGTAGCTAAGGTTAAAGAGAAGATAAAATGTGAAGCAAGTAGCTTGGGGGACTTTCAGAAGGGAGGGATTTGTAAAGGCTGATTGTTGGTACAGATACAGCTACATGTGATAAGTCTAGTTTTATGTCTCTATTTACATATTAATTGTAATTCATCCATGGCATAATTAAAGAGGCCCGATACAGGGTTTTATCCAAACATAACTTGCATCAGCAGTAAACTGAAGACTTTGGAGTATTGGCAGTGGATTCACTTAAAATGCTGTGATGGCTCTGATTGCCTGGGGTTTGTGGCGGCAACTTTCTTCTTTAAGGACTCTCACTACAGCTTTTCAGAGATTCATGTACAGAGAGTTATTAAACAGAAATGCCAATTTAAATGAGCATAAAGTGAACAACCTAGAAACCCACATTATTATTACTTATTCTTACTGCTTCTGTAATCACTATCAAGCATCTGTAATGCCACAAATATGTCTCCTGAAGCTGTGTAAAGGGAGAAGGACATATAATGAAAGGAAAGGCAAAGAGACAGACTCTAAAAGCTCATTAAGCTGCTAGGTATATGTTGTATTTCAGGCATGTAAGTAATTTCATTGGCTTCACTGAGATTTCTGGAGTAGATCCACAGAGCAAAACCGGATAAATGCTATTTCTTACCCAGTTAATAGACACAGAGGAAACAAAAGGAGGGAAAAAAGAAACTGTGTAAATAGGACATCAGATAAGGCAAAAAAGGGAGATTAGGGAGAGGTGAATGCACGGTCAGAGGGGCAGAGAATGTGACAGAAGTTAGACAGAAAGAGCACACCAGGACCCCAAAGAGGGCAAAAAGAGATTGATCTCTGCTACAGCATTGTCCAAATCCCAGTTGATAGCAATTGTGTCCATGGTGTGAGCAACCTGGCAGTGCTGATCCACGTGCATCTGGAAATGGCCATGGTCTTTTACACTGCATGTGGGATTTGTTCTGGCTATTTCTAATCTGATCCTAAAATAAATTATGGGTCTGGTTTTGGGCAAATACCTCTTTCTGTAGTCCATCTGCTCCAGATATTTCTCTTAATAGAACAGAATAGAGTAGGATAGAATAGAATGATCATTCTGTGATCTATGATCTATTTATCTTGGGCAAAGGCATCCTTTCTTTCCATTGTTTTAAGAGGCTAAACTATGGGTTATGATAGACTGTATGAATCCCCTTAATTAGTATTCCAAAAATATATTTAGAATCAGCTCCACATGCGAAATCAAACCTTAGTGTTCTGTGGAAGTGTATGGTTAGCAGAGCCAGAGTACCTATGAGCTACTTTTTCCCACTCCCAGCCCTCTCCAAGTTTTAAGAGCATCTGGGATGCTATACCTCAGACTTTCTGATATACGTACAATTCATAAAATTCGTGCTTGTATGGGTTAAAGTTTTTAATTAAGAGGAAACCTCATTGTGGAATTCAAATTTGCTAAATGTATGCCTTACTTCCTGTAAATTTTCTGCTACCTCAGAAATGCTACTCAGAGAAATCATGAGTGTGTGATACCATTTGTTTTCCTGTTTTTGTAATTAGCATTTTGTTGTTTCTAGGAATCCCATGTTAGTGCCTGTTATGATATATGTGTGTGTTTTGGCATAAAATAGTATTGTAATAATTATTGCAGTTGTTCGTATAAAACTATTTAAATTTAGGACCTTTTAAATAACTCCTGAGTATTTTCCCTTTTGGGAAATTGTACCTCAGTTGTCTTGGATATTTCTAAGTGTTAGTAATATTAGAGTATAAGTTAAAATGGCCATTATTTTGTGTTGTGTGTTGGTTCTGTCTTTATCCATCTCAGGAACCCCTAAGTATTATTGGTAGTGTATAGTTAGTTTAGGAAAATGTTAAAGTTAATTCCTCAAAATTGCACTATAAAAAAGAAAAAATGATAAGTGTGTAAGAAATACAAGAAATAAGTTTAAAAGCACATGGCGAAACTGAGAGGTCCCCTGGTTGCCTGAGAGAACACAAAAGAAGAAAATAGGCATTTGCATTTACAAGGACTGATTCCAGGAATCAAATCTGGAAATCTAGGAGCCCACCCAAACCTGCAAATGGAAAGCATATCTTGATCAGTGTGAAGTGCTCATCATCTTCGGCGGAGCCAGAAAAATTAACAAGAACATCAACAGGGACTCTCCTTTTGTCACACCCATGACAGCGAAGGGAAGTCCTTTGTTTCAATTTTTACACTGGAGAGAAGAAGGCTCCGCACCCGAGATCTCCAACTCCGATATCATGGCAAAGCAGGATTTCAGCAATTATTTCATTCTGCCTACACACAACTTGAAATCCGCAGGTAGGACTGATGTCATCAGAATACAAGACAAAGCTGCAGAGTCCCCTCAGGGCGAAAAAACCGTATATAAGTCAGCAGAAAATGGACATAAGACGGTGATTCTGGGAGGCTGTAGCGTGACAGGCGCTAAGCTAGGGCCAGAACTCACCCGTGCCGGCCGGTACTAAGGACTTTTTCGGTGATGGTGTTTCGTTATTATTTTTTTTTTTGCCATAAACTCTGTTGGTAATTTTTAATAAATTGTTATTGTGTTTTTGCACGTAATCTGGCTTTATTTATAACACTTTCCATTCCTTTTGCTCCCATGTCATTATTTTTCTCTAGATCTGCTTATTTTGGTCTTTGTCTTTTAGTCAATGAGACAGGTTTTAAACATCGACTCTCTTCCTCATTCACTGTTGCACACAAATCATCCAAACCTTGTTGTCAGTTCCTGGTTCACTGGTAATAAATATAGATTAGAAATTCTGTTATTATTTACAAAAAGCAGTATGTGTACAAAACTCCATGTGCACGAACAGATGGATGCCTGTTATATCCAGAGGTGGTTACATTCAAAATTTCCTTATTGGTGGGATTTTTGGGGGGTTTTGGGTTGGTTTTTCTTTTTTTTCTTTTTTTTTTTTCCTAACAAGGGAGACTGAGCTACATATAATAAAATACAGGTACAGTAACAAAGGTTAAATAATCAATATAAAAAACCTATTCAGAGGCATACAATGATTTACATTTAAACCCCAAATATTTAAAAATTAATAGAAAATATTAGCATGTTAATAATTGAAATCACAGGAATGTATAATGAGATTGCACTTACTGCAGTATATTAACCATTATCTGCAGCCTGATAGGAAAATGTTCAACCTCAGAATAAATAGGATGTGCACTCTCTCAGCCCCTAAGGGTTTGTTACTATTAAACCAGTGTGATCCTGGTTGGAACACGTACATGTGCACATCTTGTGGAATCAGAAATACAACATGTACTCTCATTGCAATTTCCTTTGTCTGAAAATAGTATTTTTATCTGTAAATCTGGGAGGGAAAAATGAAAGCACTGAAGAGTGACTTCACTACAAAAGAATGCAATAAAATTAGCACTACATGAATGTAATTTGTCTGACATTTTCAGTGTTTCACATACTGTTTCTTTTATCTTTCAGGAAATTGTGGTGTATCAGCTCAACAAGCTGGCAGCAGAAACAACATAATGACTTTTTTTGGTCAAATGGTTTATGACTTCACACCTACACTGAGAGCTTTAACCCCTATCCATATTTATATTTGTCCTCTATTTCTTCAATTCAAATGTCCTTTCAGAGAAGATTGGTTTCATGCAGAGAGGAGATAAAAATCAGAACCCATACCTCACATGCAGTAAATTCATCATATTTATTACATCCCCAACACTGGTGAGTTATAGGGAAGAAAATTTCAGCTTTTAGTCCCTAACATTTAATTCATACTCTTTTTTACAACTAAAGCTGTAAAAAGGAGCTGGGAGGAAGAAGGGGATGTTTTGTTTGGTTTTTTTTTATTCCTTCCAGTCTGTGTGTTATTCAGAGCTACAGACATTGAAATTAGGAAGGTTGCTAAGTTGCTGTGGCCCAGAATGATTAGAAAAAGGGTGACAGGATTATTACAAAGGGTCTGGTGAGAATGTGCTTGTTAAACAGGGAATGGACCTAAAAAATCCAGCAATTCAGAGGTCCAGACACTGTCTAGGCATGGCTACAAGGGGTTTGGAGAGTCTGTTAGTGCTGGTACAGCTGGAAAACTCTTTGACCAGCTGGTTCTGGGTGCTGGGATTGCTCTGTGGCACAGGGCTGGTGCTGCCCTTGAGGGTTACAATTAAATCTGCATAGCAAAAAGCAGGCAAAGGAACACATACAATTAAAGAATGAAATTTTTGTTTTTCATAATAAATGTAGCAGTGTAGTGAGTTTTGCCCAGTAATCCCTAGTAACAGGTTTAGGAGTTTACAAAGGCATTTAGCACCAAGCTCTGATTCAGCCAAGAATTTCTCACTCACTTGAGCATAAAGTCCCAAAGACCGCACTCGCAGGCCTTGTTCAGTTGAGACATCACTGTACCTCAAAAGGTACCTCTTAAGAATATTAAGCAAAAATGATGATAAAGCCAAGTTATCTGGTTGCTTTAAATCATTTATTCTTATCTTTCCCAGGCACAGTAATGCCTGCACATATTTTTCAAGTTCTGAGTAAAGTTCATACAGGAAAATACAGGGCAAAAACGGTCTATAGACCACGAGGGATATAAATCCTTTATGGGTTCAGTATGGATTTATTCTATTTGAACATCTGACCCTGTTATGAAAGATTTACATGGAGGAGTAAGTCAAGTATAATAATTTTCAATGATCTGGAATTATTTAGCCTACGTGAAATACTTGTTTATTGCTCTGTTGATGTTTATGTGAGAAACTAATAGATTTTTCTTGAAATATTAATGTAGAACAATAGAAAGGAGTGAAAAAATATCTGGTTTGTGCTGTTCTGTGTTAAAATTAAATGCTGCACAAAAGGCTGGTGTGTTTGTCAGTGCTGGAATGAAATGCCTCTGCCTTTTATTCCCCCCACACCCAACCCTGTCCGAACAGCACTGCCGGGTTTGGTGGAATAGAAGGTCACTGTTGTTTGCAGCTCAGTGTCTTGGCTTCTGAAGGGACCAAGGAAATTTTGGGGGCTTAGAGGATCTTATTCCTCCTATCTATGAATCCCTCCTAATTTCTGATAAGCAGGGCAGAAATTCACATCCTCTCCTAAATTATGTTGACTGTTCTATTTCTCTGTTGTGCCAAACTCCTTGTTGTGCTTTGAGATGAAAGCGGACTAGACTGTGCTGTCATTAGACATCAATGGCATTACTTAAGACACAGAGACTTCTTTCATCCTGTTACACCTGATGTGCTTCAGAGTGTGTGTGTGACCAGAGGAAAAACACCCCATGCTGAAGCTGTCTAAGGAACCCGACAGTGTAAAGAACAGAGTCAGTGATGCTCCTCAGTCCCTGCACATCAGGGAAGTGCAGTGCTGGTAAATCAAAATATTGAGCTGAGCTGGGCCATTTTGTTTACCAAAGGTGCACATTCTCTTCTTTTCCTCTGTCAGCTGACTAAAGCTGCCTTACTGGTGCTTGTACTTTGTTACTAACCTCTAGACTTCTCTTTTTAATGTATTTTATCTGTTGAGGTGGTTTTACTGAAAGTCACAAAATCCCAGAATCACTGAGGCTGTAAAAGCCCTCCCAAGGCCATCGGGTCCAAGCTGTGCCTGATGCCCACCTTGTCCCCAGCCCAGAGCTCTGAGTGCCACCTCCAGCCCTTCCCGGGACACCTCCAGGGATGGGGACTCCAACACCTTCCAAGGCCTGACCACCCCTTCCACGGAAAAATTCCTTCTGATGCCCACCCTGAGCCTCCCCTGGCCCAGCTTGAGGCCATTTCCTCCTGTCCTGAAGAGGAGACAGAGAAAATAAGGAGTCCTGCTCTCCTTTGTATCCTCCCTGCCTTAAGTTATACAGTCCCTAGAACAGCTATTCCATCCACAAAAAGGAAACCTATCCTAAAAGGGTTTAAAATAGATCCCTAAAGTGTAAAATTAAACCAGTTAGAGGTCAAGATATGAGGAAAAAAATACTAGTATAGAGGAAAAGTACAATATCCCCTGCACCCACATGGAGGACCAAACAGATGTGGGGGAAGAGATGTGAACCCTGAGGGCAGCTGGTTAGGGAGACAGGATTATTTCAGGTAAGTAAAGGCAGGTGCTAGAGGTTCTCTGTATGTGACTGTCCTGACCAATGTGAGCAATCAGGATAACCACCTGTGAGTGCCTCGAGTTACTCTGATACAATCAGCTCACAGACATATCTGAAGGATTTCCAAATGCCAGAGCACTAGTACAAGGACATTAGATTCTTAAAAAGCCAGATATTCAATGAATTAGAATTTAAAGGCTGGAATCAGACATTATGCAGGAAAACCATTGTGAAGAAGTAAATGATATTTAAAGGGCAAGTGGTAAAGAAATATCACTAAATAAAAATGTGAATTCCAGTAATAAACCTGAAACTACTGTGATTATTAAAAATCAAAAAAAAGAAGGCATGGATACCTGAACAACTGGGAAGACAGGCTGGTGGCTGTGTGATTTTTGGTGAGTTAAATCATGGAGAAGAATTGTTTGGGAGAAAAGCACCTGGTAGCCAAGCTGCATCTCACATCCATAGCAAGTGAAGAAGAGTTGGGGAAAACATTTGCACACAGTGGAACAATACAATGGGAGAAATGTCAAGGAAAATCTGCCATGATTCTGTGATGCAAAGAGCTCTTTTAATGTACACAAGTTAATTTATATTTACTTTATTTTTGGTTTATATAAACTGAGTTTTCCAAGCCACACAATCGTCCCACTTGTTTCATTGCACTGCTTTAATTAAAAGCAGCACATAAACATCTACTTCTGAGCAAATCCCTGTAAAAACACCTTCAGATTTAAATGCTTATCTTATATCAGATTATTGACAAGTTTTGCTAAATTGGTATAAATGGATCTGCGAGCATTTACAGAGAGATTACAGTGATTCAGTTCATGCAGCCCAGGCAGTATGTGCTTAAATACTTATACATGTGTTGATCAGTAATGTGTGCATATATCCGTGTATAGGGACCTTACTGTATGAGACACTTCAGTGTTAGGTATGATTTTACTATGAAGTACTCCCTGTCATAATTTTTCACTGTTCAGAGATCTTTTTATTTGAAAAAAATAAAAATAAGCCAAAAAAGAGACAAAGATTTGTGTCAAAAATTCATTTTTCCTCTATTATGAGCTATCAAATAATTTTGATCTTCAACTATTTAATCACACTTCTATATTAGGAAAATAAAAATTAAAATATTCCTTCATATTTTCCCTATTTTGTTTCTTTCAAGTCAAGCAGAACTTCAGGTTTTCAAGACAAAGCTAGCTCACATTTGAAAGAATTACTATTCCATAAATATATCAGGTAGGGACATGACCATCTTTCAGTCTTGTGATTCAGAATCTGTGATTTTATTCCAATCTCATTGTTTCAGTTATATTGAATTATGGATGTAATGTCCTTAATGCAGATATGCTTCAAGTATCTTGATCCTCCACCCCTTCTCCTCTACAAAATGACTACAAATTATAGAAGCCATGGGCTTAATTTTAGTATCTTACCTAGATCATTGAAGACCTGAATTACAGAAAATTCCAAATCTCAGTGCTCCAAAAATAACTTCTCTTCAAGTGTCTACATCAAAATTAGAGAAAGTGAGGCATCCATGAGAATTAATTACTTTGGAAATGGTAGCCTGTGTCTGAGAAGCTGTGAGGATTTCTGCTGAGAGCCACAGGCATAAGCCAGCCAGCACATATGCCAGCAATAACAGTTCACTATTAATGGAGTGTCTTTTTTTCTGGTCATAATGAAATTAATTCTTGGTGTTAGAACTCTGTCTTACATCAGGAAAGTAAATAGAAGATGAAGAGAAATGGCATTTATTCCTTAAAATTGCAAAGTAGCAATTAAATCCTTTTCTCCTTTCTTTCTGGGTCATCTGTTCCAAAGCGTCTGAAATGGGTCCCCCTAGTGGGTCAGGCTGATTAGGTGAGAACAGCCCCATTTTGGACCAGCCTCTGACATTTGGGGACTTGTTTATATTTGAGTATGTTTGTTTTCAAGAAACAAACCCCCTCAAACAAATCCATGCTAAAGAATAACCTGGAGAAGTCAGGAAGCCCCACCATGGGCAGAGGAAGGCTCTGGATCTCAGCAGCCAAACTGGGACCCCACGACACTTGAGAGGAGTTTAAAGGGTTACTCTGTCCCAGAGGACAGATTTTCATCTCAGGCATCACAAACCAACACAGATGCTGAGCTGGGCATCTACCTACCTCCTCAGTGCAGCTCAGATCCAACCCCAAGCTACTCCTCGAGAGATTTTAAGGAAACTGTGAGGTGTCTGAAGGATTCTAGTCCTGAGCTGCTGTGGGCAGTGGAAGCAGCGCAGTTTGCTGACAGTCCTCATCCATCTGATATTTAATGTCGCTGTAACACTTCAGCCAAAAGTGCTTGTCAATGGGAGTTAAGTATCATCATCCTCGTAACACACTTCTGAACATGAGTGCAAAACAGAGAAGGCATTTTTGAGATCACTCAGCTGCTGTCAAGCTCTGCCAGGACACAGACCCATCACAGTGAATGTTTCATTAGCAACATCTGTTCTTTTTGACATCCCATTTTCTACCCTTCCTTCCACTTTTCTCCCAGCAACATGGATCCGGCACAGCCACTTTGGTCTGCCCTTTAAACCTTCCCTGTGCTAAGGAATGTCTTTTTTATTCCCTAATAGACACTCAGATGGTAAAAGGGGCATACAGGACACCAACAACAAATTGGTTCCATAAGTAGCTGCTGGCATCCTGCAGTGAGTCTGTCTGAGCTGGATGAATTAAGAAGTCCAAGGTGATACTCCTCTACCTCTCCCCCACATCATTTGCTATCATTCCATATGTTCAGTCCTCTTCAGAAAAGGTACATGTCAGCCTAAAATAATTAAGAATTTATATCCTTTCTAGGAAAGACAAACACACCTTAGGAAGATGAGGAGCTCACAATGTGACAAGGATTATTTATCTCATTACTCGTGTATCAGTCATACAACAGGATAAACCAGAGGTATGAACAACCTCGCAGGTGAGGAGTTAAATGGGACAGTGGCACAATTAAATATCTCACCTATTATTACAAAGCCAGCTTCCACTGCAGCCACATGGGCAACAATCTGGAAAAAACCCAAACAAGCAGCAGAACTGAATGATTTTACTGCTGCCCAGTAAATCATGATAAGCTACACTAGTCATAACATCCTGGAGTCTTTCTGCTGTGTGATATTTTACCTGACTAATAAGTCTGAGATTGGTTTAATAGTTTATTGCTGAAACACTAATTTAATTAAAATATTCTCAGAGCTCTGCTGCAGTAATGCAGTGTGGATTTACATCTACATTCTGCCTGGGGCCTCAGTGAAATTGCATCAGACTTGCCATGTGTGTGGCAATCTAAATCCTCAAATATAAATGCTGAAGCTTCTTGCCTTACCAGTTTTTCATCACATCCATCAAAATATTGGACGATAGCATCAGCCTTTTGAAATCTGAAAACTTCAATTTGGTTTTTTAAACAAGGAATTTGTTGAGAGCCACTGCTCCTCATATAATGCTTTGATAGTGATGGATTTTGATGACTTCTTTTTGTTTCTCTCTTTTTTCTAGCTAAATAAATTTTACCAAGAGATCCCCAATCTGTCTTCTGTCTCTAATGTCCATTTTCTCAGTGTTGAAGCATACAGAAGGGCACTGCAGATGTGTTATGGGAAGCACATGGAGTCAGGGAAATAGCAGTTATGATACAACATCAGAAGAAGCCACTAGAATACTTACATGGGAGCTGGGAACTCAGAATTCGGATCTGCCTATAAGTGGCTACCCAAAATCCTGACTTCGTGTCATATTTATTAGTGGGTGTTAAAGGATGGTATAGGCAGGGAAGAGCTACTTTTGCCTTTCTTGGCACCCATAAAGGCTCAGCAGCAGCACTCATCTGTATTAAAGACCAATACAAAACCTACTGAATTACTCAAAGGCTTTGGATCAGGCCCCGGTATTAAAAGTGCCTTATATTTTTGAAATCGTTAGTTAATAAATAAGGGGCCAGCAGATGCTACAAGAAAACAAAGCAGTATAGTTCCTGAGATTTATTAACCAATAAAACTTGTTACTGTGAACTGCAAATGGTTTCCTCTTTACATCAGTGCAGCTCTTTACATCAGTTTTTAACAGCTCCTACAGAGGAGAAATCCTTTTTCATTACATTATTGGTGTACCTGGGCCCAGATAAGCAGACAGAGAAATATGGGACAGTCGGGGAACATCTAAAACGCTCAGCCCCAGAGGGCAAAAGAGTGTGGACGAGGAAGTGCAAACAACCAGAACACAGCCCAGAGCCTGGAGAAGAGAAAATTTAGCACTTGTTGCAAGAACAATCCTCAAGAGTTTTCAGCCACCTCTGTGGCTGCTGGTGACTGAGAAAGCCGGGCTGGTGGGAGGGGAGCTGGGGACAGAGTGTGACCAGAGCAGGGGTGTCCTGCTCTGCCTGGTTACACCTCACACAGGGTGGGAGAGCTGCTGTTTGTTACCCTGCCCAGGACAAGATAAAATTTCTCTTGGAGGAATGTAGAACTGAGTAACTCAAATGGTGCCGAACTTCAAAGATTTAAAACGTGAAGAAGGATGGAGAAATGTTAATGCGCAGCCAGCCCCATAAAAATAAAGATGATAAAATTCTCTTCAGATTGCAGGAGATTTAGGAATTAGAATTGTATCTCTCAGTCATTTCTGCTACTTTTTCTCATTCCTTTTATGATCACATTAAATAATGCCACTCTGGGCAAATGGCACAGTGGCAAAAGGTCGGGAGTGGTTATCTTGTGTAGTAAAATTGTATCCAAAACAGTTATCATGCATGCATGGGCATTTATGTGCAAAATATTCTTTGCCAAAATTTGGATTAAAAGGCAAAATTGTGTTCCCAGAAGAGGAAGACTGAAACATTGTTTCAATTATTTCAAGACTGTATTGGGTTGTTTTGTCTTTTAAATACTTCACTTGTGTGTTATTTATATTTCAAACCACGGTGTATTTTGTTTTCATTAGAAAAAGTTCACACATCAGCAGCTTGAAATCATTTTTTCAGTATTTCTCCTGCAGCAAGAAGTTCAAAATTGCTAGTTTTTTCCAAGCGTTTATATTTTCCAAAGGAGAAAAAAATTCTCCAAAGGTCTATTTCAGCACCATTCTGTGCAGCCTGACACAGCTTGATCCAAAGCCCACTGAAGTTAATGAAATTACTTTTGTTGGTTTTGGTAGTTTAGGGGTCAGGACTTTTGCGGAGCAGAAAGAGACTGAAATCCTGATGTGGTAACCTGCACTGGGCACTGACGTTTGGCCAAAGAGGAGTAGAGGTGCTCCACAACTCAGAATGGCTCTGAGCACAGTAGAAAAGCAGGTCTGCAGAGCCAAAGTGTGAATGGCAGAAGATCAGCAATTGCTCCTGTTAGATCTGCACCCCTGAACTGTGTCCAGAGAGACCTGGAGGGGCTGGAGCGTGTCCAGGGCAGGGAACGGAGCTGGGGAAGGGGCTGGAGCCCCAGGAGGGGCTGAGGGAGCTGGGAAAGGGGCTCAGCCTGGAGAAAAGGAGGCTCAGGGGGGCCCTGGTGGCTCTGCACAAGTCCCTGACAGGAGGGGGCAGCCGGGGGGGTCGGGCTCTGCTCCCAGGGAACAGGGACAGGAGCAGAGGGAGCGGCCTCAGGCTGGGCCAGGGGAGGCTCAGGGTGGACAGCAGCAGGAATTTCCCCATGGAAAGGGTGCTCAGGCCTTGGCAGGAGCTGCCCAGGGAGGTTTGCAGTGCCCATCCCTGGAGGTGTCCCAGGAAGGGCTGGAGGTGGCACTCAGAGCTCTGGGCTGGGGACAAGGTGGGGACTGGGCACAGCTTGGACTCAATGGGCTGGGAGGGCTTTTCCAGCCTTAAGGATTCTGGGATTCTGTGTTTTTAAGCTCCATGTTCCCATCTAACAGAATCCATATAAGAAGAGAGTAATTGCAGTTCTGCTGATTTTCAGGGGCAGATCCTCAGAGCCTCCTGGTAGAATTTGACTGTGGTGCTGAATAGTACCCAAGCACAAAAAGCCCAGGGGAGGGTGGAGGGAGGCCTTAAGGATGAGAGTTAAGATTAGAATACATGTGAATTAGAAGACTTCTAAGTCTTGAACAGTTAAGCACTTAGCATCTCTTGAGTGACGTTTTTAAATTATGGCATGAAAATTTTTTGAGACCATTTGTCTCCTCATACCTTAAGAAGTGGAGAACGCTCAGAGTAAGCAGCAATTAAACATCTGGTTTCATGCATGTTCTGAGACAAAAATCACACTGAATAAGCTCAGCAAATACACAAGTCCAATTATCCCAGAACGACAGTTGTGTGAAAATTCACTAGGAAAATTCAGTATCTGGTCAAGTTGCCTGGCTTGCAACTCCGCCACAAGACCTACATCTAGTCCAGACCTCCCACTGAAGCTTAGATCAGCTTTCAGGTTTGCATGGAAACCAAACAAAATCAGGAGAAATTACTGTGGTGATTTTCAGGGCTTTGTGCTTTGTAATTCCAGGTATTAGATTGTCAGCTTGTAGAAAAGTGTACAGCTCAGCTTCACTGGGTTTGGTGAAATGATACCCATTTACACCGCGTGAAAACCAGGCCTGGAATGTATAAACATACATGAGTGAAAACAAAAGGGTTTCAAAAAAAAGCCCTTCTGCCTTGCACAAAGAACTTTGGATTTGAATTACCTCATGCAAAGTGAGCATAGTTGGCTGCACAGACGCTGAAGCCTGTACTTCTGGCTTGCCAAACTCAGAAGGCTTAAAGACCTGTGAAAGGAATCACTCCTAATAATTCTTAGAATAGATTCAACTCATATTTAGAATAAAACTAACACTGAGAGAAAGGCAAGCAAAACTCAGCTGTGGCTCATTCATTACTTGTACTCATAGAATTATTAAAGCATAAAACAAGAAAAAAAAAAATCATCCCTCAGCAGACCAGTGGGGAATTGTTGTCATCTTACTAGAGGCCTCTAGAATAGCAGGATTTACAGAATAAAGAAGGCTTTTTAAAATTGAAAATTGCATGTCTGGTAAGCAGATGGATTTCAAGACAATGAACAAAGGCAGCTGGATGATGTTACAGCCCTGTAACATCCACGGCTGCAGGGCACAGACTGAATAAAACAAAAAACTCCCAACCAAAAGGCAGTAGCCAAATTAGCATATGTGAGGGCCAGGTACATCTAGCTGGTGTCTTGGCACAGGGGCACAAAAAGGCACAAAGATGTTTCATCAATTTTGTTCCCTGCCTCTCCTGAATCCAGTTGACTTAAGAAATCTTTACTGCCAATTTTTCTCAAGGTGCTATTTTCCAGAGAGTGGCAGAGAGGGAGAGGAACTTCCTAGTCAAAATAAAAACCAAACAAGAGCCCAGCTATGTGGCCCTCAGTGGGAGATTGTGCCCCCTTTCTCCCCTCGGGCTCAGTCAGAGACATCCTTCCTCTCTCAGAGTATCCCTCTGGCTCACACTGCTCCTTGTCTCTGGCACAAACTTCATTTCTCATGGCACAGCATGATTCAAACTAAGAATTTCAGAAAAAGGAAAATGGACTCTGCTGCTTTCAAGTTGCCATGCTAGTGAAATTCAGGCACAAGAGACCCACAGTCACAGACTGCACGAGCTGATTTTCATGCAAGCTTCTGCATGGGTAAACACTTGTATTATGAAAATCAAAGCCCCAGGTGGCAGGCTCCCCAAGGCCTGTGCAACCAGGGAAATGCATTAAAAAATGCATGTAGTGAGGACTATGTATACTGGAATGATATGCCAAATATACAGGCCTTTTGAAAACCTGGTTTCATGTGTCACCATTCAATTTCTTTTAATCTACCTTTTAAAAACAGTCAGATTTCCTAAAATGAGACTCAGAAGCCTTTGATTTCTCGCTGGAGAGGCAGCAGCATTCTCGTAGAAATTGAGTCAATTCTCGTTAAGAGTCATGACTGTTTGCATAAATAGAAATGACAGTTTATAGGTAAATCCTACCCAGTGTGGAGTCCATTCATTTAAAATGTTATGCTCAAAAGGCCACAGCAGCATAATAATGTGAAGGCAGGCATGGAGCCTCCAATAAAGTTGCCCCCACTGGGTCAGTGCCATTGCGTGGCGTGCTCTGGGTAGTTACAGAGTGATTAGACACTGGGTGGTCAATCAGAGCTCAGCCTGCCTGTCATAAATATCACACCAAAAGGCCACAGGTGTGAATTTTACAGAGCTGCTGCTGGTCTCCACTCCCATAGGGTATAATACCTGTGTGCCCTGATGAGGAATCTGTTCTCATTCATTCAAGCATTTCTTAAAGTGACTCTTCTGCATACAGCATCTCACACGTTGGGTGTTTATTAAGGGTACTCCCCTGGTGCTCATACCCCGAGGCAGAACTGTATTGGCATTTTTTTTTCTTCTCTCCTGTGGTCATGGAGACAATGCAGTAGGAGCTCTGCTGCTTACATTTTTCCATTTACACCGTCTTATCACTTGATGGCAGATGGTTTGGGGGAATCTTAGGGAGAAAAGAGCTCTGCTAATGTCACTACCATATTCTGAACTTTAGTCTTTCCCCACTGCATGTTATTTGTTAGCAAAACACGGACACCAGAGCACCAGAACAGCCTGTCTGAACTGTGAGAGCAGCTTTCCTCACCCAGGGAGACAAACCACAAATATCTGTGTTCTGTATATCAGATGGGAAAAAAAAAAAAAACAAACCAACAAAACAACCACCCAGCTACCCAGAAACACTCCCTTATAGTAGTTCTGCAAATCAGAGTCAGTAAATTTGAAGAAGACTTGTAAGATTATTGAGTCTAAGCATTAAGCCAGAACCACCATGTTCATCACTAAACCATATTCCCAAGTGTCACATCGCATGCCTTTTGAACTCTTCAGGGATGGTTCCAAGGAAGGAAGGTTTTGGAACAGGAGCAGCCTGTTCCAAAAGTCAGGGGTTAAATGCTTTGTAGTAACAAATTTCAATAAAAAAGAATGGCTTTAGAGAAAGGAATTAAAAATTTCCCCCAACCCCCCAGAAAAACCCCCACAACACCCCACAAAAGAAAAAAACATCAGTAGAAGAGAAAAGCTGTGGGCTAAGTAACAAAAGGGAGTGGATCGTGCACAGGATGTGCACAAATCAGGCTGCATTCCTTGGGGTGAAACAACACTAAGAGGAACAACTAAGCCAGTGTGGCTGCAAAGGTGGCCAGCACAGAGCACCACCCCACAGCTTTGTGCCTGCCCAGCAGAACAGAGCCCCTCTTTCAGCCTTGGAAGCCCCCAGCTGTGCCAGTGCAGAGCTCCCCCAGACCAATTAACAGTTACGCACTTATTGAACAACACGGGTGTGGCATCAGGAGCTGCTGCTGTGGCCTCCCAGGAATGAGCTGTTCCACGCCTCTGGTGGAGCCCAGACACCAGTTCAGCCCCAGGAAGGGGATTATGGTAATGCAGCTTCGCAGTTTACGGACAAATTTAGGTTTTTCCTTTGTGGGCAGCTGGGTTTTTTAGGTTGGTTGGGTTTTTGACGCACAGCAACATCTTCAGCAAATCCCATTAATTTGAGGCAATTTTGAGGCAAGGAGCTGCCTCAAACAACATCTCTCATCTATGTTACAAAAACTTCTGAACTTAATTACAGTATTTTTGTGTTCCCCTTGATTTCAAACTCATCTTAATGACTTAGTAATAGTGCTGAAGGCTTCACAAACCTAGGGGTTTTGCATAATTCTTGAGTGCATTTAAACCACATCTCTAAATCAAGTAAAGGCCTACTTAAATATGTAGGAGCACAACTGAACTGCACTGGTGTGCCAGCAGAGAACTTGAAAGAGACACAAACACCAATCCAATTAAGACACAGAACTCTGTCATGAGTCCAGTCTGATTTTATGAACTCTGACTGCTCCTTTCAAAATTGTTTTAGCCCAAAGTCAGCACTACTCACCATAACACCTCATGGTTTTGTCCGTACAGAGGACAGGCTACTTTTGGCATTGCTCTACTTTATGTAAGACTTTGAATTATTTTCTATGGAACTTGGGGGAATTTGTCCTGACTGGAGTCTAATGAACTGCAGTAGCTCCTGTCCTGAGCAGAAATTGGTTGTGTGGGAAGATAATGAATCTTGGTTTGTAAATTCTCTGGTCCAGTCACTGACAAGACCTGTAGTTTGTGTTTTAGGCGGGACTGGATTTAGCAAAGTTTGAGCTCACTGAACATGTCCAGGCAATCCAAACCATTTTCTAAGGATCACTGGCGGGCTGCAGGGATTCTTCAAAGTGTTGTGGCAGGACGCCAGCACCAATCCTACATGTTCATTTTTCTGTTTGAAAACTGCAGCTGAGTTTTCCCTGTGACATTCAGGAAACAAATCATAACCTGTTTGGTTTTGTTACGGTTAAAAAGGGGTACGAGTTTCTGGGAAATGGGTATATATATAGAAGTTATCATTAAAACATAAAACTGAGTTTAAAAAGTAAGTAAATATTGGGGAAGTGGTACGCGAATTTAATTATAGGTAACAGCACAAGAGGCACTGCACAAGCTGAAGAGAAGGACCTCTGAGATACCTCACCTGAAAACACCCCGGACGGCCGTCGGACAAGGGACTCAACCAGGAATGCCCCTCGCTGTGGACCAACCAGGATTGGTGACAATGGGCCAGTCACACAGCGGAGAGGGCGAGCCAGTGAACTGTGCCTTGTTTGGATTCTGGGGGGAAAAAAAGAGGGGGCCCTTTTCTGGGGGGAGATCTCTCTCCCCCCTCCTCTGTGCAGCGTGAAGGAGGGAGGTGGGAACGTCGGGGGTTGGGGGAGGTTTTTTGCCTGGATTTGCCATGATAGACCCTGGACTGCCCAGGAGTCTTTGGTTTTCGGCTGTAATTTGGAATAAACGAGTTAACCTTTTCATAGAGGTTTCTGACTCTGTTTATAACAGTTTTGTACTGGAGCAAAAGTCTATTTTCCCACAGAATTAGCCGATTCTCAAATTTTAGCTCAGATGCTCAGAGGAAATTTTTTACGTGACCAGGAGGAGATGATTATTGCAGTCAATTTTTTCATGAAATTGTGCAACATGTGTCATCAATATTTAATGTTAATAAAATTATAGCTGTTTTGTACTAAAATTCATGTATACAAATTAGCACTACAGGAGACTCTGCCTTCTGAAAGATTTTGAAAACACACTCTCAGAGTACAAGTCACTTCCACTGAGGGTCTTAAAACTGGAAGCAAATATTTATTGTAGAATACTAATAATCTCTTTACACACAGTGAATGTTTCAAAGAACTGTCAGATACTTCTTTTTCTCTCCAGAAAAGGCATTTTCTATCCATAAATAAAGATGCAGGAAGTATTGCCAGAAATTGGGAGTGAATTGCTATGACTTCAGATTAAACACATTACTATTAGAAATGGGACAAATCTGACATTCCTTACCAAAGGAAAACAGTCTCTCAGAAGTGGATGTGTGCTCACTTAGAAAATCTCCAGAGCTCTCTTCCAGCTTCAACTGTTTTGTGATTTTGTGAATATGAAGGAGACTGTTTTCTATACTGTCAGGAAAGCCAAGATATTAATTTGTTACCACAGATTCATAATGTTTGGGCTTTTTTATCATCTCAAATCAGAATAAAAACAAAGTTATGAAATATTTCATTTTGATCATCATAATGTTTCAGACTGACAAATAATGCTGCATTGTACTCTTACAGAGTAACACAATCTACTGATTTTCCTAAATATTTCAATACACTGAAAACCCCAGTGAAGGCAGCACACCCCATGCAGCATTTTTGTTTATTATTTTCTTAAGTAAAACTTTCCACTGCAAATTGTTCACCCTCACAGTTTACAAGTAGTTCTTGTTGAGGAATATGTTTAGAGAAGGCAGCTTGGTTGCATTGAGGTATGAGTGGCTCCTGGATGGACAGACAGGGAAGTTTCTNGTGTCTTGGAGATACTTGGAGATACTAACATAATTCTTCTTCCAAAATGGAGACAATAAAAGAGAGGAGAAACTTCCGGCAGAAGCAGAAGGAAATGGGTGGCAGAGCAGGTAGCTCAGGTCTCCCAGGTAAGTTTGCCTTCCTAACCAAATCTTCTTTCCCTGCAGCTGCCAGCACCAAGGGAAAGGACCCTGAGCCAGTCGTGGCTGCAGCTCTGTGGCAGAAATGTTCATTGCAAGCTGCCAAATGAGGGACCATGATAATTCCCTGAATCAGAAGAGCCTGTGGGTGATGGAATTTGATAACACATGCTGTTCTGTCATGCTGTGTGTACAGCACTACCCCGGAGCTGCTGGAGCAGTGGGAACAGCTTCATGAATCTGCCCTTCCCCATGTGGATCAGCCACAGTGCTGTGCAAAGCCATGTCCATCCACTGCACACTCTTCTATTTTGTTACAGAATTCCTTGCCTCAAACAGCCTGCAGCAAAGCCTGGGTTTATTTGTCTTTCTCAATTATCATAGACCACTGCATGCAATAATCCCTTTATACATTCTTTTAATTAGGTCATAAAATATGACCGGTTCCTTGCTGAAATGTATATTAATCTAATTAAGAAATAGATAACTACTAGTATTTGTCATTAATTACTATCTCCCAGATACAAGGCAGGCATTTGCCTTTTATGACATGCCATCAATAAGCAAATGCAGAGCCAAGTTCATCTCCCGCAATTACTAAAGGTGCACCTCACCTAAAGCATGCCTCACTCTATGCCTCCATATTAAATAAATGTGTGTTAAATCACCCAGTGGGGGTGTGGGACAAGCTCCTCAGCACATGCTTAGATTGCCAGGGTGTTTCAGGAAAACACCATCCAATGCATGGCATTCCTGTTGCTGTGGCACTGGTGACCCTGTACAGCCATGCTTGTTTTCCCCTTTCCTCTGTACCTGCAGGGAGCTTTCCTATATCTCAGAGCCCAGTTAGACCAAAGCTAGATAGAGATGTTTTCCTCAGAACAATATCAGCCAGGAGTATTTCTGAGCAGCGAAAGCCCTGGGGTAGACACAGTCACCCTGAGCAAACCCAGCTTATTTCGTTCAGGGAAGTGGCATGAGCAGTTCTGACACGAGCACTCCTTTACTGGTAAAAGTTGCACCCAAACCATGAACATTTTTTAGCAGAGCAGCCTTTTTGGTGAATGGCTGAAAGACTGGGATTCAGTGAATTCTGTCTGCTGCTTTGATCATCAATTTTCCCAGTAAAGACCAGGTAGTGGCAGAGGACATGATAAGAGCACTGATTTATTGCTCCCCTCTACAGCTCTCCCAATATACACCACAGCAAGCCTTTGCTAAAGGGACTAGCTCAGAGGCCTAAACAAGCCCAGTGTAACTAAATTAGGGGTTTGTCTACACACGACAGTTCAATTTCTTTAATTATATCATAAACTGTATTGATAAAAATGTTCCTTTGCTGCTATAATATACTCTCAAATATTTAATATGCTCAGCTAGTCTGAGGCACCTTCACAGTGGTAGAACTAAAAACATACGGAATGAAAAATGATTCATTGCATTGTATAAGTGGTTCACACTAAATTAAGGTCTTGCAGAGAAGGTTTAAGAGCTAAAACAAACAGAGAAAAGAAATTCTCCTGCAGAAGAGAGTGCAAGTAGATAAAAATTAATTTTTGATGTCCAAGATGGAGTGACAGGTAGGAGACCAAGTACTACAACACAGAGAAAATAACCGCGTTTTTCCTTCCTAAACAATGGAGCATCATGTGCAAAGAATTCTCTTGGAAAGACAAACCCACAAAAGCGCTGGAAAGTTTTCCTCTTGGTCTTTGGAAAGTGAAGAAACCGCCCTGCTTTTTGAGCTCAGACTGAAGTCAGAGATAGTCAGAGCTGTCTGAAACTCTGCTTCTTCCCAGTGCCAGGCAAGAAGGGAAGAGAGGACTGGCAGGGTAAACTGTGGCTCCTGGAAGTGGCAAGATAATGCAGGAAAAGATGGAATATGTAACATAACTCTGTTCTCTCACTGTAATTTAGCCAAACAGACTATGAGAACTTTGCTTTGATAACTCAGTCAAGTGCCAGATGATGATAATGAATTTGTAACCCAGCCATGAAAAATCTTTTTTTCTTTTTTCAAATTTCTAATTAAAAGTACTTCATTTTAAGAACATGATTTATCAACACCTTTCAGAAAAAATGCAGTCAAAACTGCAGGGCAAACAGGCTGTCAGGAAACATAAGGTTGTATGTGCCAATCTGGACACAGCCCTATTGTCACTGGAAGAAACAAAATCCCAATTTCCCTCCAAGACAAAGGATTTGGTATACATGGATTCAGGGGAATAAGAAATGGGACCAAATCCGACACTTCTGCCTCAATTATGATATTTGCTATACCAGAAATCAAAATAAAATTAAAATAGAAACAGTGTTTGGTACCAAGGCTATTTACTGAAAACTTAATCACAGAAAACAAGGGCTCTAAAGAAGAGGAATTTAGTTGATCCTAGTGTCCTGATTTGTACTGGACAAGGACCTAGAGGTACATAAACATAGTAGATACTCCCTGATATGAGAAAGAGAGTACCTAACTTAGCCTAAACAACATTGTGACTTAGAGATTCTTTCTGCCTGTGCTTTTGGATGAAGTGAGGGTAGTGTATGTACACCTGACATGCAGAGACTGAGTTTCCTGATGATGGGAGCTACTGTGCAGCCAGACCTGAAGAAGGAGAAGGACCCATTAAAATCACTTCTATCCTGTTTACTGGCCAAAGAATTGAAAAGTGCTCATATTCTGTTTTTCAGAGTGTTTCATTCATTGTTACAGATTCAAACACTCCTACTACTGACTAGTTTAACATCCTTTGACTTTCCAGCTGCACCGTGGTCCAATTTCAAAAAGAATATTTTAGGTTCTCTTGGTTAGTGTCTCCAAGGTATCTGCTACTTTCTTCTCTCTTTCACTCCCTCCTTCCCCCATCTCCCTTTTGCAACCGTTCCTTGATGCTCCTGTGTGCAAAACTGAGTCCTTAGACCTTGGAGCTACATCTTCAAAGAGCAGGAAAGGGGAGAGGAAGAGCACAGAAGAGCAGGATGAGAATTACACCCTACTCATCTGTTCCAGCTCATTTTCAGAGCTTTTCCTTGCCTGTTTCCTGCATGTTGGAAAAACATTCCCAGGCATCAAGCCTTTATCTCCTGATACAGAATTTAATCACCTGAATTTAGCTACTCATTTAGTATGAATTTTACTCCTAAATACTAGGTGATCCAGTCAAGGTCTTTTTATTTTTGGCACTTCTGGCATGTCTCTGATGGGACTCATTATGCCACACTTGCTCTATAAGCAAAATAGTCACAAGGTTTTCTGCTCTCAAGTTTATCTCCCAGCCACTGCTGTGCATTCCACCACTCACACTAAATTTAATTCTATTCTACTTTGAGCTGACTCTAAGTTTTAGTGCCCCATCAGGGCTTACTATCAATGAAATAAAAATCTTCAAGAAGAGTGGGCACAGCAGTCAGAATTACACAGAGGAAAGTATGCAGAGAGCATTCCTCTGTCCAACCATCCAAGAACTGGGGTCCATGGCCCTACCTGTGAAATAAGCAGCAGCTCAGGTCGGTCTGTAGTCAGGACAGAAATCTCTGATAAAGCAATCTGAGGTTTTGCAAAGCTCAATGTTGCTGGTACACGAAATGCTGCTCTCCCTTTCCATTCATCTCCAAAGCAGTGTTACATGGCTCTCAACACAGGTGTCAGAAGCAAAGTGGTTTTGTGGAGTGATCCTTTGACTGAGAGCCAAAACCTCCTAAGTGCTATTCTTAGAAATGGATTATGGCAATCTGGGCTTTTAGGCAAATGACAAATCCCAACCGCATCACTCTCTTTTATTTGCAAAACTGGGAAATTAAAGGTACTTCCAGATTTTTGCAGAGTTCTTTCAAATCCACTCCTTGAGAGGTTTGTAAGAGCATTTGATAGTAATGATTACTATTGTTAGTTAACTCGTAGGAAAACTGAGAACTGCCACTAGTTAATATTTAAAAGGCAGCATGAATTGTGTTTATCTTGAGGGCATGAGTTAAAGGGTGTCTTTGACCTCCTGTCAGCACTTGTTATGGAGGAGAATATTTCAAATAATATGTGTCAGATAATAGTTGTGTCTTGGCAGTTTTCCAGTATAAACACTTGCATTTCACGTCTTTAAAATTCAGTGAATTATGCTATTCTTCAGTACGTGCTTCATATTACTGTAGAATGGTTTTGAAAAATACAATTGCTGTTCTTAATATCTCCTATTTGCATTTGATAGTGGTGTAGGGTCAAAATCTTTTGGTGCCCACGCAGCTCCAGGATTATGCACATGAAAAGCAGTGGAGTTTCCTGGTTGTAATCAAAATCATGATTTGTTAAGGTGAAATTGAATTCTATGGTCTTACAAACAAGAATAAAAGGGGGAAGGGAACACAGACTGGAAGAATGACCAAAAACACCTTCTGAAGGGCAGAAGACAGCAGAGTACCTTGAGCTTTATGACCACAGTCCTACATGCAGGGTATAGCCTCTTGTGAGTACCCCAGGAAGGGGATGGGTGCTCGTTCTGGGGCCTCTCTTTTCACAGAATATAATTTTTAAGGTTGGAAAAGACCTCCAAGATCAAGTCCAACAATCAACCCAGCACCACCACCATGTTCCCCACTAAACCATGTCCTCAAGTACTACATCTACTTATGTTTTTGAAAACGTGGTGATCCATCAGCTCCTTCCGCAGCTTTTATTCCAAAGCTAGACAACCCTTCCATGAAGAATTTTTCCTAATATCCAATCAAAACCTTCCTTGGTACAGCTTGTGGCCATTTCCTCTTCACATGCCACTTGGGAGCAGAGCCTGGCCTCCTCGGCTGCCCCCTCCTGTCAGGGACTTGTGCAGAGCCACCAGGGCCCCCCTGAGCCTCCTTTTCTCCAGGCTGAGCCCCTTTCCCAGCTCCCGCAGCCCCTCCTGGGGCTCCAGCCCCTTCCCCAGCTCCGTCCCCTGCCCTGGACACGCTCCAGCCCCTCCAGGGCTCTCTGGCCATGAGGGCCCAGAACTGGACACAGCCCTCGAGGGGCCCCAGCAGTGCCAGCACAGGGGACAGGCACTGCCCTGGTCCTGTGGCCACCCCAGGGCTGGCACAGCCCAGGTGCCATTGGTCTCTTCCCCACCTGGGCACACTTGGGCTCGTGTCCAGCCCCTGTCCCAGCACCCCCAGGGCTTTTCCCACTGGGCACTTTCCAGCCCCTCTACCCCAACCTGTATTTAAGCACGGGCCCAGTCTCACTACAACCTCAGGACCAGCCTTATTAGAGTGACCTGAACACTTTAGCTCATGTTGTCAGGGACAACAGGCAGTACTTTTGTGCATAACATTATAGAGTGACTCTCCTGAAAAAAATAACTATTATCTGATCATCTTTGAAAACTCTGATTTTAGCAACAATATCACATACTGCCTTTAAAAGGAAATGTTTAGAGAGAAGCAGGGTTTACCTGCTTGTTTTCCCTCTGCAGTGGGGAGGGTGCAAGAGAAGCAATATGAGCTGCACAGAGACATGTTTTATCACCCAGGAAGCCATCAAGAAACTCTTCAAGAAGAGGAGACCATATGTGAACTATGATAGTGTGATGTATGAGTCACATTGATGAAATCAACTCTTGGATTCCACAGTGCCATTTGAAGGGACAAAACCATTATTTTCTTTAGCCATTCAAGCAAGGGAAACACACTAACTCAGCTGCCAGCACAGCTACCAGAAGGAAATTGTGTATTCCTTTTAGTATTCAAGACATTGCTCTATTGCCTTATTCATAGGAAATTCGGCATCTCTTTTGAAAACAGCAAAACAATGACTTTGTCTCCATTTTAATTTGGAAGGAGTCCAAATTAAGCTATTATGAGAGATGAATGATATAATGAGAGCTGCATGCAATTTACTGTAAAAAAATGAACAAGCAGAATGACCTCTCAAATGTTTGCATTTTTCTTTTTTGAACTTACTGAAATTTTAATGTTCTAGGTAACGAAGTCAAGTTTCATATTCAGCTTTCCTGTTAATGTCAACATGCGCATGACAGGTTCCAACTAAGCAGAAAAATAGGACATTAGGATGCCAATCTAGCGTTCCATTATTATCAAGAATAAATGAACTCAAGATACACAGAGGTTCTATATTAAGTGTTTCCAGAATACACTTCTATGTACAGTTCTGTCTCACAGGAATGTCTCTGTCTGGCAAATATTAGAAGTTCTGGTAGTGAAAAAAAAAAAGTCTGAGAGCCTTTGCTTTTTCAGAATAATAATTGTGATACTATAATCGTGAACAAAAATATATTTGAGGTACTGGTGCAAACATGGAATCCTGGACCTACAATCCCAAACCTTTGAAGCAGTAAGGTCCTCAAGCTCCCAGCAAAGGTCGTCCTCAGTTTTGCAGCTTCAGGCTTTTAATCCCAAGTAAACCAATCAGATTCATATTAAGTGAGGAACACTATGTTAATGAGCATAATTATGCTAATGAACACTCCTTCAAGGAATCCTCATTCTTGATTCATTGCTCAGATAGTATCATCTGAGACCAATGGAAATGTTGTGAAAGACTCAATTAACCCCTCTGAGGCAGTCCCAGGCCTCAACGAATTGGCTTTCAATACCACCTTTCCTGTGGATTCCCAGACTTGCACCTGTCTGTGGCCATTATTTCACTGGGACTTCTCTGCCATTTTCAGACTCTTAATTTTATTTTTGACAGGGATTTCAGCCTTGACTGGAAAAAAGAAATAAACCACAAGAACCCCCCAAAAAGCCAGAAAACCAAAATAACAACCCACAGAAAAGCCCTATAATCATGTTTTATTTCAGAAGCCCTCTGCATTTCTTTGCAAGAACCAATACCTTGATTCAGTGATGTTGGCATTGGTTCTGCAGATGGTCCCAGAAGGTCATCTCCTGAACAAGAAGGAGAAAGCACTGAAACAGCAGAAAAGCTGTCAGAGTCTGCCTGCACAAGGCTGGAGTGGTGTGGCTATCCTGGGACAAGCCTTGGACTGGCACTATTCTGACCAGAGGATGCCGGATTCCATAGCAAAAGGATTACTTGCTACAGATGTTCCCTATCAGACAGCTCCTGCCTCACATTCCTGATCCAACGTGATTACACCCATTCCTAAGCTTCTGCCTGGTGCATTATTGCACACCCAGTATCATGCACAAGTTTTTTGTGTCCACATGCATTTAAATATTATTCCATCCACATGCTGGTATTAATACCAAAATTTACATAAAACATCATCTCTCCAGTAAATTCAAGGTCACATCAGCTTGGTAGCTGTGGCAGTACAGAGCTTAAAAAGATACACCTAAGGGAGTTTTCTCCTGATGAAATACAGGAATATATCCTCTGATGGTTCTGTGCTCTCCACAAGAAATCTCTGCTGTAAGGTTTGGCTTCTTTGCTCTCTGTAATCAGCACTGCCTCACCGGTGGGTTTTTAATATGCTTTATTAGCTTAATATGCCTGAACACTTGTGTGTAGAAAGGCTGAGACTGTCAGCCCAGGCTCAGCTGCAGTGAGAGCAGACCTCTGCAGCCCTGGCCTCCCATGGTTTAGGGGTACACACATGGCATCTGATGGCATGGGAATCACAGAATCACCAGATAATTAAGATTGGAAAAGATGTCCAAGACCAACAAGTCCCACCTTTTACTGAACACCATCACAAAGTGACAAGTCTACCTAATTTTTGAACACCTCCAGCGGTGGTGACTATACCACTTTCCTGGGCAGCTCATATCAGTGCTTAACCACTCCTTGAACGAAGAATATTTTCTTAATATCCAGCCTGAACTTCCCCTAGCACAGCTTGAGGCCATTTTCCCTTTTTCCTATGTCTAGTTGCTTGGGAGAAGAGGCTGACTGCCACCTGACTCCACCCTCCTTTCAGGGAGTTTTTAGAGGACAAAAAAGTCCCTCCTGAGCCTCCTTTTCGCCAGGCTAAACAACCCCAGCTCCTTCAGCTGCTCTCCACAGGACTCACATTCTACAAGTTACAGGCCTTGTCACTCTCTGTGTCACAACTTCACTGTGTTAAAACTGAGACATGGCACTCGTGGAGCTCTCTGCAGTGACCTGTGAGATCCCTCAGAGGCCACAGCACTGACTGGTTTATGATGATTGACAACTGCCAATGATTATGAAAATTGGTAGCCAGTACAGCACATATTACTCATGTCTGCAGAGCAGGGCACAGAGAAATCATTTTCCTTTTTGTATTCCTAAAGGTTTACAGTTCTTAGCTTTGTTCAAAGAAAGTGAAGGCCCTGGGAAAGTGATGCAGTTGTATAAACAGGGCAGACATCATGCCAAGCTGTTTTAAAAATATCACTCTCTTAGTTGCCACAAGGTTTTGACCTAATATGTAAGAGAAAACAAATGAGTCTGAAAATCTGTTTAGCCGTTTAGAAAATGGGATCTGGGATTGCTTTAAACAAGATCATAAAGACCTCTCAACCTTTCCCTTTATTTATTTATTTTTTTGCAAATATATTGACTGGCTTGATGGCGCCCTGCAGACAAATATCTACATGCTGCACATAATGAAACCGTATTGTTGCTTCATCTGGACAAACTCCCAGTGCAATTGCAACCAAAATAAAACATCTCCGAGCCTGCAAAGAAGCGTCAAAACAAGAAATAGAACATCACAGACCTGAGATGTTTTCTATTTGCAGACCTTTATATAGGTGTCTTTTTTCATACCCTTAGCCGTATATTGCAAAGCATAATTTGATGATAGACGTGCAACTGTGTATTAGTTTTTATTTTGACAAATCCATTAAACATCACATAGCTTGAAAAATGAACCAGGAGGCATTAAGCCAGCCTGGGAAGATTGTACTTCATAAACTGAATTGCTCACATGGGCAACATTTTGGTGGAAGTTATAGATTTTCTAGCGTATCCCTGATAGATAGCACTAATATAACTTCAATAAAAACTCCAGATATGTCAATATAAAATTTTTTCTATAGCATAGAAAGATGTAAGATACTTCAGTTAATAAATTGGAGGACTCCCTATTCCTCATGGAATGCTAACTCACACGTGGATTAGAGCAAGTATTGAAGTCATTCAAGGTGCAGCAGGCATCTCTAGGTATGTGGCTTATAAAAATTGCACTAAATTAAATTATCAATGTACTATAGGCAATAATTGGAATTTGAGATCTAGAACAAGCATTTCTGTATGGTATTAACATTCTTCTATTTTTAACCCTTAGATAACACATGGTTTTTCAAAACTCACAGAAGAATGAAGAAGATAAACTGTCTCTGCTGCATACAATTAATGTTCTTTCTCTTTGTTCCCAATATTCAACTTTTCACTTACTTCTCCAAGATTTACTGGCTCTTTTTTAATTTCCTATGGCTTCCAAATTGATCCGAGGTATGAGGATTGCAAACAGGTTTCTTGTTTTGGAAGAAAAATGGTGCCTTGGTTTGAAAGACAGGTGTTTGCTAAGGAAGGCAGGAGCCTCCCTTGGAATGGAAGATGCAACCCCCTTCCCTCTGAATTACTGTGATTTTGAAATTAAGGGGCTTTCAGGCAAAGATATGGGGAATAGGAGTAAAGGTTCTTTTACTTATATATATATATATAAAACAAAGCAATAGTANACAAAGGACTCAGAGGGCTGCCAGAGCATGAGGTAAAGGTGTACGTTTACACATCTAGAGGTGCACATGTGCATGAAAACAAACATACAGCATGAATTTGTGCCAAAGTTTAAATTCTGCACCAATTTCTGCATCTTCCAAACCATGACCAACTCCAACAGCATACACAAAATGGGACTAGAAAGAGCTGCTTGGTTGTTTTTGCACATTCAATCACCAGTGATCCTAAATATAAAGAAGACAGGGAAATTCACAACTGATTGAATAATGACAATTCTGAAAACTGAAATACAAGGCACTTTAAAGGCCCAAAACACTGCAACGCACGTGACTGAGAGAAAGCAATGTTCATTGTAGGCTTTCTTACTCTTTAACTGCAGATTCCTGTATTTAAAAGATAGCACCAGCACAGGGTATTTATTTATCTATCACGGGTACCTTTTTGTACTTCTACCTGTTATTTGCCTCTGTTTCTGCACAGTTACATGATGATATAACATGAAACATTTTTTCATTTGAGTTAAAACCAAAAGAAATCACATTTGATCTTTTCAGCTGAAGAAATCAACACATTTTCAGTGTTCTGAGACAACCGTTCTGTGTTCAGTGCAGGTAGATGCTCCATATTCATATGAGACTCAACAAGACAATAGATCTGGAAGCCTGCTAAATTATTATTATATTGACACAACTGAAAATTCAATCTCTTGACTCTCAAAACCTACACTGCATAATTTGAGAAAACTATTTATTCCTTCAGTTAGGACAATGAATGATTTTCTTCCTGAAAAAAATACCCACGAAGTGCCCCTTCTACCCTCTAAGCTGAAAAAATGCACAGATATAAAAACATTTGTTTTTGTTGATGGCCAAGTACAAAAGAAGGGGAAGAGTGTACTATATCCACAATATGGTTGAATGGAAGATTTTCCATTCCACAATATGGAAGATTTTGTCTTCTGTGAACAAGTGCAATGATTTTCATAATTAATTCATTGGAATATGGGGTATAAATTCCCTTATGTTTTTTTCTTGCAACAAATATGTGATTAATCTAATATCCATGCTGCATATTCTTCCGGAATGATGATTTCACTTCTGAAAAATGATGAACTCAGTAGCCAAAAATCAGCAGATGAAACTATCACTACAACTGCTTTCCAGAGAAATATCTGTGGTTAGAGCAGAATTCCCACACTGGGGATCAAATCCAGAATTTAAACTGAATTACTGAAGTACCTATAGACATTTTGTCGCTAAGATTAGACTGGGAGAAATGCCATCCTGTACAGAAATACTAACTTGCACCCTAACTTCAGCCTTTCTATTCTTAAAATTTTTAGCTAAATAAAGCATGTTTTTACATGCTCTGCATGTTTCTTGTTTGTTTTCAAGAAAAGATGTCATTCGGAAGCTAAAAGCTCTTCTGAAGGTGAAGTACTCATCAAAATGAGGGTGCTACAGTCAGGAATGTTTAGAAGGAGATTCGGGTAGCAAAGCTGCTAAACACACTCAGCACACTTTGCCTTGATTTGCCCCCCTGACCAAAGAAAGTCAGATCCCTCTCTTCTTACCTCAGTCCTGTCTCTAACAGCAACGCCTCTGACTTGAGGGTCCACCCTTATTGTTTGCCAGCCATAATGCACTGGAATACTACCTCAGATCAATAGAGGTTAATAAAATTTGAACTGCTTAGAGATTTGGCTAGGCAGAGAAGAGCTCTTCAAGTCACTGAATCTCCTTTCATTACTGTTACACTCCAGCAGAGTATCCCCCACGAGTCAGAGGAAGGAATTTTGGCAGGTGAACAAGCTGCAGGGATGACCTGAACCTTGTCCAAAACAGATGAGAAAATATGACATATTGCTCAAATGTCTGAAAGATTTTCAAGGCTAGTGGAGAGGAAATATCAGTGGAAGCGGGGAGATTGAAGGCTGGGTAGAGGGTAGGTCCAAGAGATCAAAAAATGCTAAGAGTAGGTAGGACTCACTGTACAGACATACTGGAAACGGCATTCCGTAAGAACAGCAACCTAAAATGAGATCTATGTTTTCTGTTAAAAATATGTGTGTGTATATTACACAGATGTATCTCACACGCCCAGTGATGACAGGAGAAGCAGACACTCCTGCCTGTGAGCATTTCCATGGTGGCAAAGCTGTATCTCACACAACAGGCGCAAGTTTCTGGGGTACCTCTTACTTTGCCTCTTGTAATGTGAAGGAAGCTGGCACCAACTTAAAACTTAATTTCAAATTGATTCAAAAATGGTCCAATTCAGACTTTAAGAGCAGTGCTCCGAAATTTAATTTATTGGCCTGACTAGCAAAGGCATAATATGATCAAATATACTTCCCAGCTTTAAAACTTATACAAATTATTTTGGACACCGCAACAGTTAAAAATTTATGCAGACATAGAAAAGGAATAATGTTGGTGAATGTTTAATGCTATTCATTTTCCAGCACTGCCTAGGAGTAAACAGGAGTGACACGTTCCTTTCTGATGATGCAGTGTGAGGAAGATCTCTCAGTTCTGGGGCTTCTCTCCCAACCCTTCTCGTCAGCCTGAGTGTGGCTGCCTCCTGGCATATGGTGCACTTGGGTGGGAATGCACTTGTGCAAAACAGGAATAAAGTGGGGGTTTATGTGATGTGTTTCCTTTAGCAGAAGTGGAAGCTGTATTGTACTAGACAGATAATGATTTCTAAACACATTAATTCCCTTTAAGTGTCTCCTTCTTGATTTTAGCTCTGCTGTGATTTCTTTCTTATCGTATCTCCTATTCTTATCACAATAAAAATATCTAAGAACAAAGCATAAAAAAAAGTCAGATTTAAGTTTGCATCTATACAGAAATACATTTTTTTGGCTGTGTGAATATCATCCTTGGATTGCTTTACCACTGTATCTTTACTTACACAGCACCTAATTGATTCAGATGGGATACTGGGATGGAATTGTTCCCTGTGGGGGTGGGGAGGCCCTGGCACAGAGTGCCCAGAGAAGCTGTGGCTACTTCTTGTTGCCGTGCATGTGGCAGTAGCCACAATACCCACACCACCAAGTTCTTGGTGGAAAAGCACCCAGGGCACTGGAGTCTAACTTTGTGGTCACGGCAAGTTCCCGTGTTCCCCTGGGAACTGCATTTTGCATATTGTGCTGTCATAGGTTTAAGATTTCCCCACCCAGTTTTATGTATACCCTTATGTTTATGCGTATCCTTTATGGAATAGGTATGATTTCTGGAAAGTTCTGTTGTATTCAGTACCCCATTTGTTAATTTGAATAGAACCCTCCCCTGAGTTTGTCCCATTGGATGTTTTCCCCTGTCACCCCACAATTTACCAAACCCCATTGGTTGTAACCCTTTATTCCGCCCCTTTTCACTCCCATACAAAAATCGCCGTACGGCTTTGTTCTTCACTCTTCTGCCCATATGTTTTGCCTGTAATAAAGGATTGGAACCACGCAGAGAGCCGTCTCTCATTCTTTACCTCTGCCAGTGCTCCTTTTACACCGGTTTGCAGCCTGCTCCTCACGGGGGAGCTGGCATCGGCTGCTACGCTGTAGTTGAGCTTCGTCTGCCGTACTGCAGCCAGGTCCCGTCCCCAGGGACACCTCCGGCAGTTCGGCGCTGTGCAGACCCCGGGCAGCCTGCTACCAGTGTCAGCCCCTGGATCTCTGGCAGCGTCCAAGGCCGGGTTGGACACTGGGGCTTGGAGCAGCCTGGCATAGTAGAATGTGTCTGTGCCTATGGCACGGGTGAGATGAGCTTTAAGGTCCCTTCCAACCCAGGCTATTCTATGATTGTTATTTAATTTTCAAATCCAGTGCAAAATAGACCTTAAAGTTAAACCCCATTATCATGTATTTGAGATTTATAGAAAAACAAAGCTGAATATATGAATAGGGCCTCTGCTGTTCTGTTTTGAAGTTTACTCAGGCATTCTTCAAAATGATGGTCAGCATGTTGATTCTGACTTAATGGAGCTGAAAATCAGATTTTCTCAATATACCACATCAGTATTCACATCTGCTGATCAGTGTTAATTAGTCCTATATTTTCCAATTTGTAATCTGTGTATGTTTTTTGGGAATGTAAGTAGCAACACATTAACATATATAATGTCTCTTTGGAAGGCTGCTGCTGAGCAAGTGACCAATAAATTGCTGTTAATGTAAACATTAATCAAATTGAACGCCAGTATGGAAAATGTATCCAGTTTAGAGGGAAAACTACCTTTGTACTGTGTATCTTGCTGTTGAAGTGCAGCTAAGTAAGACCATGATATTTTCTGAAATTCAGTGACAAAAAAATGTATTTGGTTTAGCATATTTTATGCCACCTTGAAGAGCTAATCACTTCACCATTGATATTAATGCACACCAGTCCATCTACAATCCTGAATTAAATGTCCATCCATTGACTGAAGGAATTATAAAAAAGAGAGGAAATATTTGCATAAATTAGTATGAAATTACTTAATCTGAGAAAGAGGTCATCTTATAATGCCACAAAGTGATGAGTACTTCAGGTAAATGTAATGACCTATATTTGGCCTAAACAAGCTATTGTATGAGCATAAATGTTCATTATTGTGAACGAGACTGCAGTTAGAGCATGTAAATGGTAATAAATATATAGCATACAGTTTGTTGTCATGAACAGAGAAAATACTTAAATGATAGTGCTCCTGTGCACTTTAATAACAATTTTTTTGTTTCCCGCCACTAAAAATTTCTCTTATTCTTATAGGACTTGACTTTGGTCAAAAAAATCTCAGCTATTGAAAGAAGTGATACTTAAGCAGAGTTTTTTATGAACTTCTCAAGGTATGACAATACAGATATAGAAACTGAACGTTTCCTCGGAAGAAATAAGTTTGGCCAAGAAGAGAAAGCACTGGTGAGCAATACCCAGAGAGGCCAGTTGGAAGACTCAGATTTCTCAGATTATAAATACAAATAAAACAGAGTGGGAGCCCGTGAATATGCCAGCCAGGAAATGAGAGAGTCCCCTAAAGGGACAGACCCCCGAGAGATCTCCCCAGGTTAGGGTGAAGCCTCCCAGGATGCTTTGTTCTACCATGCCAATGTAGCCCAGTTCTGTTTCCCTGACTGGCCCGTTGATTTCTCTGCCCCTTCTTCCTTTAGGTATCAAGGTCCCACCTATGTGCCCCACCCTGTCCCTGATGCTTTCCCCACTCCCGTATATAACATGGAACTCTCCATCCCCCGATGTCTTTGGTCCCTGGTGCCCTTCACGCATAGGGCTCAAATAAACCCGTGCCATGGAATTCCACACCAAGACCCTTCCTGCCTCTTTGCCATCAGCTTGTCGAAGAAGCTATCCGGTGCTTGTGTGTGTCTGTGTGAGTGCAGTGGCTGTCAAGCGACTTTCTGCTGAAGTCGGTTCGGGAGGTCATAGCACCCCACCAGAACACTCCCCGGATCCGACAAAACGTAAAATAAGAGAAAGCATTGAGTCAAATAAGGCCGAAGGGGTGAGATGACGTAAAAGTCAGTTATTGATGAACCTTACATGTATTCCTTTCGTTAACCATGTTTAGGGGTATAAACAGAAATGCGCTCATTCCAAAACATCCTGCTCCCAAAAGCAACAGGAACAGAAATACCTTCTAGCTTCCATGGGATAATTAGAAGGACACAGACCCCAAAGGGGAAGCAGTGATGCTGAGGAAAGCTGGGGGATAGTGGTGAGGTGCTAAAGAGACAGGAAGCTGAGGGATGGAGAGACGGAAGGCAGAAGGGATTTCCAGCCCAGGCTGCTGAGTCTGACAGCCATCAAGCCCCACTCCCATCAACAGGAGCTGCACAGCCACAACACCTCAGAGCAGCCTGGAGAACTGTGGAGGTTTCCCTCCCTGGGGGGATGGCCCTGGGGTGGAAGCATGCTCTGGGGCATACAGGGTTTTTCCCTGCTCCTTGGTCACATGTACCCAAGCTCTGTACACTATTGGCTATTCATGCTCCCCTGCCCCGAGAACACCCAGGTTTTCCCATGGGTCTTGGGGAATAAAAAAAATCTCTGAACATCAACGCAAATATCATTCCCTAATTCCTTCCACAGGCCAAACTGTCTTTGGAAGGTTGCACCTGACCACAACAGAGAACCAGGCCGAGAGGGGAGTAAAGAGACAGAGGCAGCGTGTGAATTTATGCAAACTTTAAGCTGGAAGCAAAGCAGCAGAGGTGAGGTCTTAAAACAAAGGGAGAAAACTTGTCAGAGGAAAATCCCAGTCTACCAGGCCTAAACAGTCACCAAGAGAAACATAAAATGGGACATCTAGGGTTTGGCTGCTTTTTCTGTTCTTGTTTGCTTTCTAGATACTGAGCACCGGGGAGACTGGAGAGTGAGGATTGTTTTATGGTGTTACATTTATTTTCTTTTTCATAAGAACCATTGCTCAGGAAGATCCTGCACCACAGAAAACATGCAAAGCTTTTGCAGGAGCACATGAATGTATGTGGATATTTTTCTCACTGCTAAGGAGTGAAGGAAATACTTTATGAGGGAGTTGAATGTCAAGAAAGGATGTGTGCCTTTTGCAAGAAAAGTCGTGGCTCGTTTCTTGACTGAGATTCTGAGTAGGTTGGTCTCCTGATCTAAATTGCCATTTGTTTTCTATACTACTTCTCATTATTTCCTTTTAGGTTTTTCTGAATAATTTATTTTGACTGATATTGGTTTAATTGCAGTTATAACCATCACAGGAAAACTGAAACACAATGACCTTTAAAATTACCATTATTTACTGAAAAGAAAAAGGAAACATTATTTCTGTCTGCAGCAAAGCCAGTAAAAGCTCAGGAGGTTCTGGTATTGCTTTTAGTGCAATTGCAAAGGTTTCATGAGAAGGCAACTATAATTACCACCAAGTACAGCTTTGACCTTAAGAAATACCTCAAAGGACAATTAAGTTCAGCTCTGAAGGCTTTTATCTTTAACTTTCGTGCTGAATAAAACCATTTTCTTTCCATACGCCAAACTTCATTGTGTGCCAAACATGAACATGGCATTTTTGGCTACGACGGAGCACCAGAATGTTCTGGCTGCTTTAGCATGTGCATGATCACTTACAGATCACACAACCTTCATAAGTTTTCCTCTGCTGGGTCCCTTCTAATAGATCTTTAAAGACATTTTTGGTATCATCCTTTACTTTTACAAAGTGGTTGCACCTATTGTGGATGAATAAACCTTCCAGAGGTTATCAGAACAGTTATCTCTGGGGAGATTTGGTTGTTTTCATTAAAACACATTATACTTGCTGCCAGACATTAAAGTAATGGAGCTCTGATGAGGTAAAATTAGGCCTGAGCAAAAGTAAATTAAGCCTTAGCTTAATCAAATATCAGTAAAAGAACTAAACACGGAATCAGTACTTTGTTATTTGACAACGTTTTGTAAGCGAGACAGAGGAATCACTTCTCTAGATCTGTTACAACAGGGATCAGATAGGCCTAGTTCAAATGTTAGAAAAAATCCCCCCCCAAAAATATTGGTTTGGAAGTCCTTTGGTGCCACCGTGGGGTCTCTGCAACCTTCCCTGAAGGCAGCCTTGGCCTGTGGAAGAATCAAGGAGACGATATTTTCATGGATGTTCACAGATTTTATTTCTTCCAGCCGACATGGCTGGGAGCTTGGACCAGACTGATGACCCATGGGAAAAGCACAGAATTTCCCGGGCCGAGGAACATGAATAGCCGATCATGCACTGAACCTGAGTACATGTGACCAGGGAGCAGGGGTCCAGGAACTTCATGTAACCATGCTTTTCACCCAAGCCCATCCCCAACCAGGGGTAACCTCCTCACCTCACCCTTTTGCTTTAATTAAAAAATGACAAAAACAATTTCAGAAGGATGCAAGTCACCCCCCCTCTGAGTCCTCAACGTCCAAACAGCATTTTTGGAGCATCCCAGAGCTGGCAGGAGAGAGATGGATGCCTTCTGAACATACTTTGTGGGGAAACTGAGGCAGGAGAGTGTGTTTTTTTATCTGTACCTGTTGAAACTCCAAACAAAGATGGTTAATTCTTTCCCTCCCTCCTTTTTATCCCCCCATACTTTGGGGTTTGTTTTTGGTTTGCTTTTTTTGTTTGTTTTAAAACAAAAACCTTTTCCCAGTATATTTTTCCCTTAAAATCTTCTTTTCTGTCGATAAATAAAGCACATTTCTTTTGAAAGATTTATTTTCACTCTTTCCACATTTTCTGAGACTGTTATTGTCTGGAAAAAAACCCCAAAGATGGTTATTTTCCAAACAAAACCAAAGCTGTTTTCATTGCACTCTGAATGAAGTCCTTGACCTACAGAACTTTCTTCATATCTATGAAAATCTTCAGCTTTCCTTGTACTCAAAATACACGGTTTTCCTTTTGTTGCCTTTGGAATCTGCCACAAGGCAAATCTTTATTATTCCTTGTGTTCTGACCCTTGTCCCATTTAAAAATTTTAGTAGATACAGAAATGTGGAATCTGCCAAAAAATTAAAAGCAAAAACCTGAAATCTTGATCAAAAGAATTTCTCAGTGGATATCAGAAAAAATTTGGGTTTTTTGGAAGGTAAAGCAGTATTTTATTAATCAAAAATCAAGGCATTAGATACCTAATTCTCTTCTGCAGGAATGAGATTTAAGTGTGTAAATATTTCTGCAAACCCAGGCCTTAGACAAAGATGAATGATCACATAATGTGAATGGAAGTGTATTTTTTCCCCTGTAATTTAATTTTTCCCTTGTTCCCCCTATTCTCACCCTCCCCTATTCGCTCCACTGTTTCTACAGTTCCTTTGCTAGTAAACAAACATCTCACTTTTCTAATTCTTTGACTTGAGTGTGCTACAAGTCAGCCTAAGAGTTAGTTTAACAACTGTAAAGTAGAGGATAGGCTGACAGAACCAGCTCTTGGTGAGGACTTGATGCCTCTGCCACACCTATTTAGGGGGATTTATTCTAGAATAACCTCAGGCAGGTTCTTTGGGTTGGGAAGAGATCAGATGGTTTAAACTGAACTGATTGGAACCCAGTTCAATAGTTCTGAGGAGACAAAACTGTTTATTTGTCATGTTCCAGACTGGAGGTACAGGGGGAACATAGATGGGAGGGATGTTACAGCCTAGGACACCTTTAAAGTAAAGGTTAAAAAAACTCTGCAGCAAGACCTGTGGAAATTTAAATTCATGCTTATGAAAGCCATGTTTAAAATTTTTAGAGCAACCACAATGACATTTAACCCTCTGAGGATAAGGAAAGTTGTGTGAAACAGAAAAGTAACAAGTTTTGGGGGCTTTTACACCTCAATATGTGGAACATGCTCAGGTGGAACTGAAACTGAATTCCCAGCTAGAACTCTGTTGCAGATTGCAAAGCCACCTAAATCAGAGTGAGAGTGCAACCAGGACCTGCAAAGTGTGTCACAACAAAATCCTTTAAAATACAAAATAATTTCCCATGCTCTTCAGATCCTTGCTGTTTTGTAATTGTAGAGAGAGTCAAAGACTGCATAAGGATATTTAGGTGTTCTTTACTCTCATCCATATCTACATTTTTAGTTTTTGCAACTTTTTAAATCTTTCGCTATGTTTATTAAAAAGCTGCTTGGTTTAGAACATCTTCTTGGCCTATAGTCTTACCTAAATCTTTATTTACATTGTGCTATTTGCATTTTTTCATTATTTTGTACTAGGAGTAACCTGTGTAATTCATTCCATGAACAGGTTTTTTTTTCTCTAAAGAAATTAGACTTACTTTTTGGATCATCAAATAGTGCATAATCATCAAATGGGACATTAGAAACTGTAATCAGTGACATCACCATGACAACCAATTAAGAAATGTCTAGAGAAGCCTCTGAAAATGTAATTTTTTAATATAATACATTTAAATGGGTTCATCAGAACAAAGCACCCTAAGTAGATTTATTGTGCACTGAATATCTAGAAATAATTTGGCTATATAGCTAACACTAAAAATCTTCTCAATGTGACTTCAGTAGATGGGAAGGGGGCATTAAAATTCTCCCTGTGATGTCAGTGGTGAGGAGAGGAAGCATCAGAAGGAAAAAAAAAATTGTTTTCTTGCATAGACACACAAATCTTCACCTCTTTTATAAGTTTTTTGGTCTTGCTACATCATGAGTTACTGTTTTTTGGTGCATTCTTTTTCCTATATCACTTACAAAGTCTACTAATGTGTAGGTACAGATTTTACCAGGTAAGGGCCTCTAAAAATGAGGCATTGCTGAAATTCTTACCGTGTTGTACTAGTTTGAAATCAAACCAGTGGGAGATCACAAGTCAGAATTATAATTTTAATAGGAGAAAATTAAAAGAAATAAATAAATNGTGTTTTCAGCCCTTGGTTGTGATGATTTTTTGCCCAGTGCCTCCACTAATGGATGAAATTGGAAGCAGCAGAACCCTCGTTATTGCACACAGCACCAGTAAAATATAAATAAATAATGTCATAAAATAACTACCTGCAATATATGGTGTTACAAGGTTACATAAATTATATGCTCAATAGTTGAGGAAAAGGCACTCATGAGAGCAAAACCCAAACACAATAATGCATTTAAACATATTGCAAAAGCTTAAAAAGAGAAAAAACACATACTTTTACAGATAATCTGTTTGAAGAGATTAGTTATACTTCACAAGAGTAAGCCACCCAGCACACTCGCTGTAAAACTCCTGCCTCGTTCTCCAAATAGCTAAGATAATATCAGAATTTCTTCTGCTGTCTTCCATTTTCCAACCTGTCCATTCAAGTTATGGCTTGTTCTGGTCTTTTATGGTTCTGTCTCCTGCTTCTGCCAGCTGGGTTTACAATGCCCTTTTCCGTGTGAGATCTTGAGTTAGTTGTGTCTGTCGCAAGCAAGAAATAAAACATTTCCAAAATCCTGTCTTGTGGTGAGTGGTGTGGTTGCCTGATTGAGGCAGGGGGGTGTTTGTAGCTTTCCCCAGAACACATAAGCTTTTCCTTACACTTATTTCTCCTCTACCTACTGCAGAGAGTTCATGTTTGGGGCAGGATTTCAACTGCCCTAAACTGGCACTGCTCTGCCTACACAGTCTGGGGCTGTGATATTTCACATCAGCTGCAAATCTGCCTCATAAACCATGTTGCTGTCTCCTGAAAATTGTGAATCTAGGTGGTTTAGAGAATTTTGCCTGGGATAGATAAAAGAGTCTATTGGCTTTGGGGGACTCATCCTCAAAGTGCTTTAAAGCAGTTGCAGGGGAAAGGTTTGAAGCTTCTACTGAAAATGAGGTGTTTTGAATTGATATCAGAACTAAGGCATTCCCAAATCACCAATACCTTCTGAAAACCCAGGCCATTATCCTTACAAAACACTGGCTCTCTATTAAACTCCTTGTTATTCTTTTCCTAATGAGACACTTTACCAGCCTGTCATCACCCGCTGTGATTAATTCTCTACTTGTAAAATTTTAGCTCTCTCTCTGCTGCTGCTGTTAATGTGCTTTGTACCAAATAAAAAATGAAGCTGATGTTTACAAATCCTGTCTCAGAGTTGCTTTAAAAAAAGCTCTGCTTTGCCTTACATTAATGAGGCCAAGTGTACTGATTTTTGTTCTAAATTGTTCTGGATAATTAAACACTGTAACAGACTAGCATGGAAGGTGTGAAACTCATCATTGCTTAAAGCGCTTTAAAATACAGTATCTATGAAAATATATGCTTTATTATTACCTTCCTGTGCTTCACACACAAGATTGCATGTTAGCTTTTAATCTTAGCAATGTTAGTGAATCTGGGGATAAGCAGGAGAAAACATTTCTGAAAGGCAGGATCTATGAGTCCTACAGCTGTCTTGGATAAAAACTGACATGAAAAAGCTGAAATGAAGGAGATATTTTCTAGTTGTACGTAGATCTTTGTTGTTTTTTTTTTTTCATTGCTAAGTAGATCTTCTGGTTGGTCTAGGATATTAAGAGACAACGTGAATGAAAAATAGTTTTGAATCACACTTTCACTGTTCCACAGTAATGTACTTGCGATTCAAGATTGGCTGCCTGAGAATCCTCCTGTACTAAAAGGAACTTCAGAAGCTATTCTGCCTCACAATTTTTAAGGAATGAAGGAAGACAATATCTAATTCATCTAAAAAGCAGAGTGGCAGTGTTCAGATTGCAGGCTTCTCAGGAACTAATGTATTTAAAGAGCTTTTATGCTGGAGACAGTTAGCTTTCTCCCTTTTTCATACTAAATAAATTTAATTAAATTAAATAGGATGAAGTCATCTGCTTTCCTTAAGTGTTCTAATCTTAAAATCTTCTAATGCCTTGCAAATCTCAAATATCCCAACTTCAGACAGCAGATAGGTCTTGCCAGAATGCAGATTTCTAATCACATTTTTTCCTTCACTTTACTCAGATACACATATTTACTAAAAGAATACACACAATTTTGTATTTTAGTGCTGTGATTGTATGTGTTAGTGTCTACTGTTTTCCCACTGGTGGGGGCTCTCCACGGGAAATCAAACTGAGCTCAGCAGAGTATTTCACAGGAGCTCATGAACAGTGGGATCCCTCCTTTCTTTCTTTCCTAAGATCAAGGCTGAAAATCTAGGGTGTGTCTGCATGGACGAGAACAGGCAAACATGAGTTCTCTGCCAGCTCCCAGCTCCATGAATTCAAATAATTGCCACTCAAAATGTCCTGTGGGTTTGTTAGTCCTCAGACTAACTGGCAACATCCCACCCAGTGCAGGTTTGCCCTTTACAAGTGCAAACTCCTGAGTTCCACTGCGCTTCCTTGGCCACTCATACGGAGCTTAAAAGTACTATTTTAGGACTGCATCACTTAGAGAAATATGTGGAATATGTTTGAAGGTGCACCTTTATGTTTCATACATTACAAACTACATCCAGATCTGAAATGAGGACAAAGAAGCATCATTATCAGCATAACCCAGTGCCTAGGATGCTACCCAGTGTCAGTCACAGGCTCCTGAATTCACCTGTAACTGTGCTGAGAACGTCCATAGAACACGGGTCCTGGACTGATCATACGCCATGTGAAGTCAGTTAAAAGAGCCCATGAACTGCCATGAGAGGAGCAAGACATTCAAATGCCCATTGTTCAATTCTGTTTGCTTATTTTTCTGTCACTGTGTTTTCATTAAAATTATTTTAACTTTCCTTACTAGAAACCTGCCACATTGATATTATAAATTATCAATGTGAATCCTCTACCAGTTGCTTTTAACATGTATTTTAAAAAGAAAGCCAAATGCTTCTGTGTGATTTTGTTATTTAACAAAACTAAAATTATTATTTATTACAAGGGCATAGTTTAAGTAATTTGGTGTACTCAGATTGCTCCAAGCCTACAACAAATAAACAAATACTCTGAGGAAGCTCTGAACTCTGAGATTTTACCCCTTTTCATGCATTGAGAGTAACGCCTTTTGTGACCATCAAGAGAGAGGAGCACAGCAATCAGAGTTCCCTCTTGTGTTCCCTGTGACACACTGAATGTTCAGCTCTGGCTGTGAGTCTCTGTGGGATTAGTCCATGTTTGTGGCTCTCTTTCTCCTTCTCCATTGCACTGCCCAGACAGTGATGCAGTAAACAGCATTAATGTTTGAAAAAGGGGAACAGTAAATATCAGTAGCACTATAAACAAAGATGACAATTTTGGACAAAGGGATAACAAGTCCACGCAGTGCTTTGCTTAAGTTAAATTATTGCAAGTGGCTCCACTGTGTTAACACGACAGAGACATGTATAAATAATATTAAAATACATTATTACAGGATGTTATCCATTATTTCGTAGCACTTATACATTATAATGCTCTCACTGTCCTATTCAAGAATGCCCTAAATAACTAAGGGGGAAAATGTGTGTCAATCATTTAGTGATTACTAATATATTCTTTTTAAGTGGCCATAAGTCAAAAGTGTTTTTACAACTGATCTTAGGAGTGAATTTTACAACGAAAAGTTGTTCTTTAGGGCACAGACATTATGAACTTACTGTAAATTCTATATGTTTATATGTTTGACAAAATTTATATATAGTTCATGGTTAGGAATGTGGGGAACCTTGTAAGAGTGAAAATCATATATACTAAAACAAAGGGGTACTGCCCTAAAAGGACCTGTACAATGTACTGTGGTATTCACATTAGAGGTACAGCTTTATTTTCCTCCCACAGTTGTGTTTCCTCCCATGTCCAAACAACAGACACTGTTAAAGTCAATGGCAAAAAAGTTTCCAATTACTTAAGCCACAGCTGATTGGGACATTTGATACATCTAAAACCATATTCAGTGTAAAAATATCTTCTGCCTTCTTGTCAAAGATATACACCTGAATAAAATATTTTAGCAAAGACATAAATGTCAGGAATGTCAATAGGACTTAGGGGTAGATTATATATGCTGTAATTTTCAAGATATCCAAAATGGCTTGGGACCATCTCTAATGACAGACAAAATGCAGAGCTTATATGAGGAATGACATGGACATTGGCTCTCCTGTGATTTACCTGCAGGTTATGAGCTTAAAGTTGTATTTCTGCCACTGCAGAATCAAATCAGAAACCTGGTTAAGAGCTGCCCCATAGCCTCAATGTACTCCTGGTATGGAAAACACTGCATACAGGGAATTGCAGTCTTGCCTTCCCTCTATGAAACAGATTGTCCCCATGGAATAATAAGATGCTGACATAAAATAAGTTTAGGTTTTATAAACTTGTAAATTTTGAAAAAGTTTTGTGTTTACTACAGCGATTTGGAAAGAGGTGATGCAGCCAGACCCAGGGGATTGTCCTGCTCTGCTCTGGGCTGGGGCGGCCTCACCTCCAGTGCTGGGGCAGCTCTGGGCACCTCGAGGTAAAAAAATCCCAAAGCTGCTGGAGAGTGTCCCAAGGAGGGAGCTGGGCTGCACAGTCTGGGATTGTTGGGGTGTGTGTGCATGGACAGATCTTGTGTCAATGATCCCTGTGGGTCCCTTCCAGCTCAGGATGTTCTGTGTCCCGTGATGTTTTGAACTGGCACTAAATTACCATCAGCAGTACTTTTTTATTAACTGCAGAACCAAATACTAAGTTCTCCCCACACTCCCAAAGTCACTTGCTCTCATGGAGAGCCTGCCTGGAGTTCCTGTAGAGCTGCCTGATAAAGCAGATGAAGCTCCAAAGTATTTTCTCTACAGCCACTTCAAACAAGCCCGTTTGTGGTGTTGATTAAGAATTTTATTTCTACTGACCAAACAAAGCCTTTCCATGCAGGAGTCTGTGCACAAAGTAACACTCCTCTTAGATATGGAACTCCAGGGATGCTAGAAAAAATTAATTTTGTGGTTTAGACCAAATATGGGTTTCTTTTTCACAGCTAAGTTTTCAACAAGTCTTTCTTCATTTTCTTTTTCTGTGTGTTCAATATGATCTCTAGACAAAAGCACCCTTTGGAGAGCAGCATCTGTTCACCATACTAGTTCAGTTAAATATTGCCTGATAAGTAATGAAGCTCATATGTTTTCTACAGATTTCTCTTGAAGCAAACTTTGCTGCTACTTGCATTTGAATTTTCTAACAGCATTTAGAGTTTTTCTATGGAAGAATTCTGAAGCCAAAAAGAAGACAGCAAATTATCTACACCACATTTTATTAGCCTGAATATCTCATTGAAACCAAAAATCTAAAAGATATTCCCTTTTTTTAGTCTACTGATGCATAGCTAAATTAGGGGGCAATACTGAGCATTTTGCATGCCTGATAAAATACCAAAGTAGAAATTAATCAGTTTTTAAAGACGTATCTTCACAGAACTTTGTTATCTCCAGTTTCCACTTGGGGAAACTGAGGCAGAAAGATGATTTCACTGAGGCCCACTCCATTACATTTGGAGTGCTTCAGGCTTTTGCAACCCCTTTGCTGACATGAGCAGGGGCAGAAATGAGATTAAAGACAGGTACCCGCAGCTCATTTAACAGCATCAAATACCTGCAGTAGCACCAGACTCTGCAGTTTTTTACATTCACAATCTTTAAGTATTCTTCTTCACGTGCCTCACAGATCCTAGAAACTATTTCTTTCTGATAGAAAGCTCCTGAAAACAAGAAACTCACACATGAAAAGGAACCTGTTAAAAAACATGAACAAGCTTCTCAAGTAAGTGGAGGGCAGTCTAGCTCAGGAGAAGGTGATTGAATTTCAGAAATCTAAAGCACCTTCTGAATCCATGCCAGATTCCCTGCGAGTGAAAACCATTACCATGGTATTTGTGCTGAGGTATGTGAGATGAATTTGGTGTCTCAATCCAGTGTGTTTGGAGCAGTGACTTGGATCACAAAGTCACCGTGACATCTCTCAGTAACTGGCATTCTTATTGATGGAATCAACAGGATTTACTGGCCATGGAGACTGAACTATCTTTGCTCACACTCGAGGCATATAGATGAGGCAGGGTGGATGTTTGTGCTGTCACTGACTGTACTATCACAGCCCCAAGATAAACAGAGAGATTTCAGCTTTCAAGCCTGTCAATCTGGCATTTTTCACAAGAAGGAAACACACTAAAATAATGAATGGAGCAATGCAGCTCCAAACTGCACTAACATTGATGAGTGGCTGGGAAGGCCATGCTTAATATCACTCATCTTTGTTAAAAATAAAAGGCACATGCCAAGTTTTCCATGTCCTGATTCTCAACCTGTTTTAACAGAACCACCTGTATGTGGAGAGGGAGAAGAGACAGCACAGGTGTAGGTTGTTAGCACTGCACTGAAATTATACCTGACAGAACTGTAGAAACTCCCTGCATACAGCAGTTCAAAACCAAAACACAACATATTTCTGTATTTCAAGCAGCTCAGGCACAACAAGAATCTAACCAGAATAAGTGAGGACTAAAAGCACTTCCATGGAGTGATGGCTTCAGTAAAATTAGTCATTATGGATAGGAAACGCATTATTTTTATTTTCCCATGACAACGAGATTTCTAACAGATGACAAGTTCATCAGGAAACTTGGTGAGGTTTATTAGGACATTTCAATGTCCCTCCACTTTATAAGAAAAAAATCAACTGGCTGGTAACATTTTGTGGAAAAATAAAGAAAAGAAAAAAAGGTAAGAATTGTATAGTAACAACTGCTGTGTGAATCTCAGAATCTGGAGACTTACATTCTTCTATTGCATAAGCATCTGAAAGTGAGGGCTGTACTATGACAGGAGAAGAACTTAGGCAACCTACTTTAATAACTGAGGTGGAAAGAGAAGATCATTCTTTCAGTGCCTGCTTCGCAGCAAGAATATACTGAAGATTTTTCTCTGGAAACAAGGAGGAGATTAACCACTGGAGAAGAGGTTCCTTAAAAAAACTTGAAAGAAAATTTCCACAGTTCCAGCACTTGAACTGAGATACACAACAGGAATTTCATAGGAAGCTGTGAGATGGGAGAGGAAAGAGCTACCAATCACTTCATCACTTCATTTTCTTCACAGCTCATTGGGACAGTCAGCCTCAAAATATATTTCTTTGCAATGTGGGTACAGCCACCGAAAACAACCATGCAGAGGTGTTGTAAGGGACTCTTTCCTTCCTACTATTAATAGCTTACTTAAACAGCAACATACCAGAAATACCACAGGAGAATATTTATTAAGATTGTTACTACAACTCTCTTTTTGGTTAGATGGAGGCAGCTTAAGAGAGGAAGTTTCTTTTCATAACTTAAGTGATAAAACACCTTTGTAGCAGAGGCACCTGTGAACACATTGGCTTGTCTGCCTCATCTCTTCAATGCTCAGCCTTGGATTATTTTTCGCTTTTCCTTGAACTTATTTTTGCATCTTCTTAAACTGAAACATTAATTTCAGACACTGATTGTAACTTATCTGTAGTAAATACTAAATAATTATAAAACAATCTTCTAAAATTTATTGAATTTTAATCAGAGAGTTGATACAATTAATAAAGGCTACACCTCTTCTACATTTCTCTTGGTTCTACAATAAGCAGCATAATTTCTGAGTAAGGAAAGACATTTTGGCCTTATTAAGTGGGAATTGTTAGTGCACCTGTGTGAGTTGCAGGATTAAATTCCACAGAGTTTTCATAGTGCTCGAAAGGATAAAAAGACATTAGCAGAAATCAATGGATACTACAGCGCCAAATGATGCACTTTTTAAAAGGTCATTTTATAGTAGGGAGTAAAACCTGGATTTGATCACTCGGTTATCCTGGGATATATGTCCTCCCTCTGGAGCTCTTATCAGAGGAAAACAAACAGAAACAAGCTCACAGTTGTCACTGGCAGTAAGAAACTGCACAGGTCAAAAGCTCAGATTCAGATTCAAGTCCACTCCCTAAAGTCAAAGAAAATCAAAATGTTCACTGTAACTGTGATCCCCTTGTTCTATCCACACTAATGAGGAAACTTTTCCCTTTGGTAGAAGAGTGGAAGTTACTGTATAAGGCATTATTTTTTTAATATATGTATATATATTCTCATTTCTTCCTTGCTGCTCACTATTCATTGCTGAGGGCAGCCACTGGCACAATTCTGTATTTTAAATATTGAATTATACCAATTTATCTTCTCCTTAATAAACATAATTTCTCCAGTGTTTCTTGAATCCAGCATAGAGTTTGAAACTGGACTGACTGATGCATCCTTGATAATGTACAACTAAAATACCAACAAAGACACTAACAAATAATTCTGTTTTTCAGTAACAAATTAGTCCTATCTGAAGCAACAGTGCAAAACCCATATTTGAGCTGGCTGCCCTAATAAACTGCTATAATAATTTCATGTAAGTAAATTAGGGTTTCTGATGTAAACATTACTAAAATCTATACCACACTTGTGCTGACAAAGTGCAGCAATAGAACACAATACCCACCTTTCCAGACTGCCAGCATCAAAAACCTAATAACAGTATGTTTCCATGTGTGGTTGCTCTCTAGAGATAAAATTAAGAAATTATTCTTGTAACTCTGCAGAGGGTAGGAAATGTTTCTGTTTCATGAGGAATATCTTTACATTCTCATCTGAATAAAGTAAAGCAACCCAGAGCAGTGTACAGACTTGTACAACATCCATGAAAATGTAGGATAGAGCTATATTTAAACAGGACACAAAAATGAGCAGAACATTGCCATATAAAGTATCGCACTCACATAGAAAACTCTTCAACAGGATCATATTGACAGAAAAGAAAATGGGGCAAAAGAAGAAGAAAAGCAGGCAGAGTAGCATGGGCTAAAAGTCCAAACACACATCGTTTAATTTATTATATGATATTTTCATAACTCTAGTTATTACTTCAACTCTACAAATAAGTACACAAGTTTGTGCCAAATCAAGAGAACTGGGCATTGAACATTCCAGAAACACCAACTGTGCCTTGGTAATTTCTGACCCTTGTTTCCTCTTAAATGGTCATAGGATTAAAGGTTTTTATCTCAAGTTTATTGGCTCTTTAGTTTAGCATTTTGCTTTACTGGATTATACTTGTAAAAGTTTTCTACTTATACAGCACTATGAGTCTAGAAGATATGTGATGCCATGGAATGGAAGTCATTCCAAGGAATGCCATGTCATTTGATTTTTTTTTTTTGCCTAACATGCAGATTCAATGCTGAATTGGAAATTTGAATCACCAAAACACTATAGGGTGCAGTTTCATGTCTATGCTTCCTGTGTGGGAACCACAAAGAATATTCTGTCTGAAAACGTCCAACAGAGATTTTTATTGAAATGAATGCGATCCTTATGGGTGCGAGCATTCCAGCTTTGTGGTTCCTTGCCTTCATACTTCAGCCCATGGATGTGACCAATTAAACACATAACAGGGCCCAATACTATCCCAATATAGTTATTCTTTTTCATGGAGAGCCCATTAAGGACACAGACCCTGGCACAGTCAGAGCTGACTGATACTAAATGAGTTTCTCAGGGACTCTGGGATTACAGATCAAGAGCCTTCATAGAAGTACCTGATTTGCCACAGACAGTGTTGGACCTGTGAGAAAAATCTATTGCCAAGTATTTGATGGAAGCAAACCGAACTCCAGGAGGGAAAGGGTGACACTGGGCTGGTTCATTGCTGTCATTTCTTGAGGTGGCTTCATTCCCAGACTGACCTTCACCTTCAAAACTAGTCAATTCTGAGTACTTAAAGGAACTTCAGTAATCCACTGTCTGCAGTATTATCCAATAATAATCATTACATCTTCCCCACCAAAAAAAAAAGATATTACTTATACGGGGTGGTTTAAACACACTCATCTCATTTGCTTTTGATCTGACCACTCCCAACTGGACAGTTACAGAAATTACTCTGTATTCCTATTTCTCCCCACAAATAGGAAGGCGCTAATACTTTTCCTGACCACAGAAGAGGGATAACATCCATAGGAGGTGGGATTCACATGGAATCATTATTTGCTTGCTGAACGCAGTGACACCAGCATTGGTGGAATTTATAGCTCCCACACAGCCACCACTTCTCAATGCTCTCAAATCAGGAATCAATGTTCAAATCAACACAAAAAAGACATCCCAAATGAATGTGAAATAATGTATAACTCCAATGCTGAATCTGGACTGAATTTATCCACTTACTGACGGCAGTGTCATGCAAAGCCAACCCCAAAGATGTTTTGTGAGACTGTACACATTGCCCTGAGTTTGGTGCTAAACACACATCCCAGTAAATACATCCAGTTTTGTTTTCCTGTTTTGATGTAACAAAACACTAAAAATTAGAAACTTGGGCAAAAGAAAAAAAAATTGCAAGCCTTTCATTTACATAAATTGGAAAATGATCTGAATTAAACAGACATGGCTTTTCTTTATAGTTGCGAGCATTCTGCATGGCTTAAAACTTTTTGCTTGAAGTGGTTTATCATAAATAGACATTTCTGAAGGCCCCCCAAGGCAGACAACTGCACTTCTAGAGAATTAGACACAGCTTTGTTTGAAAGCGGCCTAAATTTCTTTCATTTCAATGAGAGAAAAATTGTCAAGTAACAAGTAACATCAGCTTTACCCTGATCATCTCTGATGGAGTCTGACAGTAATACCCATTCTTAGTTCAAAGCAAACTAATTTTATTTTCCATTTTCTAAACCAGAATATCCATTTCAGTTTCACTGCTTGCAGAGGTGATAAAATAGGTAGCAAAGAAATGAGGTAGACTCTGTTTATCTCAGAGTGGAGCAAAATCCCGTTGTCAGTGTCTCTGCAGACACCCCTCTCCAACACAAACACAAATTGCAGTCTCCAAGGTTAAACGTTAGCAGATTTCCTCACCTACGATTCCATCTCCCCCGACCTGCTCATTCAGTGCTCCTGACAGAGTGCAGGGACTAGATTTCAAGCCCTTGTTTAATTAATTACCACTGCAAGAAACGGATTTAAAGTTTTTAAACTGATCACGAGGGTACTTGAAGGCAGCTCCCAGTGAAACTCCTGCTCTCACACCAGAATATAATGGAAGAGCTGCACAGATATCAGCGAAGCACTCAAGAAATTCATCATTGTAACATAGGTCAGGCAGTGGTCCCTGGGCCCTGGAAGATGTTGACCTATTCAGAGAAAGGTCAGTTTGCTGCAGAAGACAGTTTATAAGTGGGAAAGAGCCCAACAGATACTGATGCTGGAGGCTTTTGATCTGACCAGCAGCATTTTGCACGCACGTGAACTAACAGGAACACACGTATATTAGGAAGTACATTAAAGTTGATTTTGTGTGAGATTTTACAACTTCAGACACATATATTTTAAAGAAATTAATTTAGCTTTCTTTTCATTACCTTTGAGCAATAACTTTTAGAAGTGTTTTAAAGCTCCCCAACATCTGCATGTTCTTACCTCAGTCAGTGGTTTACAGACTTTCAGTGAATTTTGCAAGCTTGATATGGGCTCTTAGCTTTAACCTTGATTCTAAAAAAAAACCCCTAAAACCCACAACATCCACTCAGAAAAAAATACTATGATGAGAAACCAGGAAAATTACAAGGCTTACTGACTCCTGTACACAAACCCCTGTGCACCGAGAACTGTCTAAGGCCCTGAGATCTGTTGCTCTCAGCCTTGCAGCAATTCCCTATGCAAAATAAGCTGCTGAGATTCTTTCAGCTTCAGATAAACCATTATGGAATTTGGATATTTCTTCCACATTTTTATGAAGCTGAAATGAGCAGGCTGACAGTATAACTCACACTATATTGATTCCATGCCAGTGCTCGTTAGTGGAGAAGCTGATTCTCACTGAATGTATGACCTACTGATACCCCAAGGCAGTTTTGTCTCAAGTACCTCCAAACACACTGAATTATTTAGAGTACAAAAACGTTACAAATGCTTGGTACATCTGCAACATCCATACCTGGGTGTGCAGGTGTAAATATCAATCGACACCTTTGTGAATGCACACACACTGAAATTTGGCTGAATGCACCACCACCACCACCATCACACTGCTTCAGTAAAACCTCAGGTCCTTCAGCCTCTCACAAAACATCACCAGTAGGTTCACTGGGGAAAAATAATTTAATCTCTAATTTGTTTAACTATAATTGATCTATAGTCACAAATCTGGTCATTGTCAATCTGTTGCTCTAAAGTTGCAATTTACTGACCCTTTTTGTGTCATTAGCCACTGCTTTGGAAAGAGCATATGGTGCTACAGAGTATTTGTCTGTGGACAAACACTATTTTTTGGTGAAGTATAAAATCCAAGTCTTCCTTAGATATTCAAACAAAGCTTGAAAAGCATCAGTCATGACATTTTGCATAAATATTTTCCAGCTGCCCCATGGATTTTGGCACACATGTTCCAACATTAAGAAACGATAAGAGACTTAAGAACAGATATACTGGGAGAAGATATCTTCTTAAATTCTTTATTCAATCAGCTGTGAAGCAGTATAATAGCTTAAAAGGACACATTTGGTAGCATGAAAGACAAGTGCAGTGAGGCTTGAGCTTGCTAAATTCATTGCATTCTTCAACCTCAGAGCTGCAAATAGATTATTTTTTAACCTCTCAAGAGGATGGCAGGTATTCTGCAAGCAGCAGGCTTTGTGAAGCAATTTAAATCATCTCTATTTGTTAGCTGGTTTAGTGACTGCTAAACTGTATGGGTTAAGTTTCTTACAGGCTTTTTGCTTTTTGATTTCACTCAGTAACTTCTAGGCTAATAGCTTGCATTGCCAAGCCCGACACAGACAGTGAATCCACTGCTCTGAATGGATTTGAAGACACAGTTTTAGGAGAGCCTGGGACTTGACTTTTGAAGCAGAGCTTGCAGGGTAGGTTAAAATGTGTCTGTGGTAAAATACAGACATAGCTTTTGCTCTGCAAACTGCAGACCTGGCAAACTACTTTGAAATTATTTGTGTAGTCTCTGGGAAATCACTGCAGTTATCTCACAACTCCATCCCAGGCTGTTATGACACAAAAATGCCTTTTGCCTCTCTCTTGTGTTTTTTAGATCTCTTTGAATGAGGAGGGCTGGAAGCGTTATTTATTCAGCCTCACAGGTTTGTATTAATTGCATTTATGAAATGGATTTCATTAACTTGGAAAACTTCATGAATCTGTTGAGCATTTCAATCTGACAACACCTTACTTTTCAAGATTTACTGAAATTTGCTGAAGTCCCAAATTTTGCCTTAATTTTTAATTGGTTGTATATCACTTATCTTCCTTTGAAACTTGCACCTAGTACACAGACAGATGGGTGCACTGAAGCATGATACCAATCCAAAAGAAATCCAAAAATATGCCATAGCATATGGGCATCTCAGGCCATCCACACAGCTGAGTGTGCTTTGCCAGTCTGGGCAGAGAGTCTGGAATCCCCTTGGTTCTGCACAGAAAACTACATGCATTTTCCTGCAGATAGAACACTTTACATTATATATATCAACAAGGAAGCATTCTTCATCTAGCCTGATGATGTGGCTTCTTCTGATGCTGGGGTTTCTGCTGCCCAAAATGCTGCTGCCTCCATATGTTCATTTGCAACTGCCATGACAAACCCTCTGCTAGGAGGAGGTGGAAAGGGTGCACAGTCCCAAGCTTCACACAGGAAGAGGAACAAACAAACTTTTCACTGCAAAGAGGATGGAAGGATTGGTCCAAAAGGTCACCGTCTGACACTGCCAATCAATCTTTGGCTCTGGTAATACAATGGGGTTTCTAAAGATACATAGCCTGGGACACAATCAGTGTTGTACTGTGCTGTACATAATATTTTTTAAAAATATTAGAAAGTCCTTGGCATTGCTTAGACTTTGATTCTGTAGTTTCTTTCTTCATTATATCAGAGAGGAATTACAAAGCATATACTGAATGTATACATGTGTGCTTTAGGATTAACACACCTTTTAAACCCGTTGAATTGCACAGATTCACGCACTCATACAGACACATTTTTTTCTGTGCAGCTAATACAGATGGAATCTGTGTGAGCCAATCAGTGTGGTGTAAAAATGCAATTATTAACACAGTCTAGTGTGTGTATTAACAGGAGGGCAAGGCTGTTTCTTTCCTTGTGGATGTCTTCAGGAGATCAACCCCACCAGACACAGACGAAAGAGAAATGCTGTTCCCTGTGAGAACAGGTGTTCCTGATCAGCCAGACCTTTCTAGGTGAGAAGAGAAAGTTCAGTTCTTTGCTTGACTGAGACCCACCTTATACAACTGTTCCCTTTATCTGGTTTTGGTTTGAACCCATCTTTTCAAAGTATTTCTAAACCCATGGATGTTTCAAGAGGCCTTTTTTCTGATGACCGTGGTGGCATGCACAGGCAAACAACTGCATTTGGATGTATCTACTTAAAAACGTCTCTCTTGATCCTGGAATTTGGAGCCCACCTCCCTCTGCATACTGGGATAAGAAGGTTCTGTGCTTTGAATATTTATGTAAGAAAAATTAATTATGAAAATTAACTATTGAAACCCACAGCATCATCTCCATTCATTCTACTGGGCTCTGCAACCAGCTCAGGGAGCAAAGTGTCTGTAGTATGGGCAGGGACTGATGGGAGAACAGGGCTGTGCCAAACATAATCCAAAAATGTTATGCATTTCTGTAACCAGACGGTTACCCAGCAGCTTAACCCAGAAAGTGAAATCCTTTCTTATTATTGCTCACCACACAGAGACAGATAAAGATAACAGGCCTGGTAGTGCCTTGCTGAAAACTCAGTATGAGCTCCTTCCCACATTGCACTTTTATGACTGTTTTCAAGTTCCTCTCTTCTCTTCAAAACAAAAGTGTTCCTCAAGTTTGATGTTTGAGCATCCTATTTGTGTTTCAGTCTATTATTATACATAACCAAGGATTTTAAATGTGCATTTTTCTGACAGTATGAACTGTGATAGGTTTTAGCATTCACATCTTACAGTCTAGCTTCAAGCTCTTCTCACACTTGATTTGTATCTCGTGTCTTAGTGGATAACAAAAAAGCACTTTTCTATGAGCTATGAATTTTATGCAGATTCTTTTTTACACTGAACCCCATATTCAAAATCAAAATTGCATATAAACAGTACTTACCAAGCAGTCAAATCAATACCCAAATAAAAACTAAAATGTGTTATACTTTCAAGAATATAGGATAAATTAATATAAAGAGCATTACGAATCCTTTGAAGCACAACAAAAGGAGCCATGGTTAAAATTTTAACGAGTTAGAATCATTAGCTAAACAAATCCTGACAGCCTAGCTTTGCACTTCCAGTCACACATGCTCAGAACAAAGGCTTTATATGTGAGGCAACTTTAATAGGTCCCTCTGCATATGACTAATTTTTCCTCAAACAGTCATTTTTTATTTCATATTTTACTCTGGATCCTGAAATGTCACATTTTATTAATCTGTGTCACTCATGTGGATTGTTAAAAGAACAGACTAGCACTGGAGGAAGTGCTTCTCATCATTGCCATGTGTATGTGGGATGACAAAGGAATGTGCTAAAATTTAGAGGAGTAACAATTATTAAAAGTAGAACAAGCAAGAATAGAATATAACCTGTTTTCCTTTAAACCACATTCCAAACTGCACTTCGAGAAATTGCAATGGCAAGAGTTGGTCCAGAAAAATCCTGTTTTGCATTTGTTCCCTCAGTAAAACACAAAATGGGGACAAACTCACTGGCACTTGCACCAGCTGTGGCAGAGCTGAGTCCATCTCAACAAAGAACCAAAGATGATAAAATTGGGCATTTGTTTTTGTTCCTTTTAGGTTATGTTCCCTGTTTGAGTGAAAACATTTCCCTCTATTCACAGAGTTAGCCAAAAGCAGAAACAATGCATTTTGAATAAACTGACTCTCCCCTCAGACAGCACTGACTGAAGTGACCTCGAAGACTAAAAACACCAGTGCAGAATTCAACATAACTGTGTTGTATCTTAATGAAAGCATAGCACACACTTGGGACAGGAAGGGGGCTGAGAGAGGTGTTAAGGTTTCTGAGAACAGAAATCTGTTCTAAAGTCTATGCACATGAAGTAAAATGTTCATAATGATGCATTTTAACGGCATATCCTTTCTCTTAACAACAAGAGCAATTTTAAATAATTTCTATTAATAAAAACATGAAGGAGTGGAAAGAAGCAGTAGGGGAAAAATATAGAAATGTGAGGAGTTGAATATACAAAAACTTAATTCAAAATTGTGTAGAAGTTATTACCTCCAGTTCAAAAACATTTGCCTGAGGAACAGGCAGTACAAACACAGTTACATAGACTATCCCAAAGAGGAAATAAAACCAAACAAACTACTGAAATAATTATTACCGCTCAGTTTTTTACCAACCTGCTCCAACCAAACCAAAATATTATCACAAAAATAAAATAAACACACTGCACTGGCAGAACCACTGGGTAATTGGCATGGGTGCCTAAGGTTATAGAACAAAATTTAAGAGTTTACATTCACTAGATGGAAATATTTTTATATTTATATTTGATACCACAAATTAAAATATCAATAATGATCTCAGTTAACTGCCCACATCTATACTGCAGCTTTCCTGTCTGTGCTTCACAGAATTATCTCTTCCTAAATCCCAGCTTTACTTAGTGAATGTTGAGGACCAGATTAAGTCTGAGGAGTAGCTGGATTGAGTAAAACAGAAATCCTCTCACAGAAGACAAAGTTGCAGATGGACATTGAAAATGCCACTGAGAGCTTTCCTTTGAATTGATTTAAATTAGGAGTCTCTCCAGCTTTCCAATGGTTTCCTAATGAAGTGCTCTATGAATTGTGGCCCTAAATGTAGGCGTTTAGAAGCCGACCATTTCAAGACAGTATTGTAGCAGAAAAATTATGTAATTTTATAGATGATACTTTGCTATATATGGTGACACATCTACCATAGAGCATAAATGGCATTTGACCCTAAGTCTATTATATTTGCTTCCCTGATATTAATTTGGGCATCTGCCTGAGGAAATACAACAGATGGATATAGACAGAGATGGAGAGCTACCAAAAAATAAGTAGAGAGTGTTTGTCTCTGTACCATCACACAAGGATTAAACAATTTAGGCTTAAAAGATGAACACCTAATTTCATCAGCGTACCTATTTTGCTGGCCATTACATCAGGCAAAAAAGAGTGAGTGCTACACAGATGTCAGTGTCACATCTGAAAACCTGTTGCACCTTCCTCTGAAGAAGACTGAGAGGAAAAAAAGGGGGACTTTTAAGCCAACCTAAGACTTGATTTTTTTTTTCTGTCAAAAAACCTTACCGCAGTACTTGAAGTGTATTCAAAATAGAGTAGTTTCCCACCTAGGTTTGTGGGGTGGAGAGTCTAAGATTAAACTGAAAGTTGTGTAAAACAGGAAAACCCACGGCTGTTCCTGGCCTTGGCTGAATATATGCAGAGCAATCTGGCACTTACTCAGCTACATCTGCGTCCATGTCACACACCCTGGAGTGCCCCAGTGCTTACCTGCAAGAGGTTCTGATCAGTGACATATTGTTTCAAACCTCCTTGCAAGGACCATTGTGAGCAAAGCTGTGTTTCTCCCCCCCACACACATGGTTACCTAGACAGGAATTAAGAAAATATCTTTCTTACCTTTTTCTGCCTCTCCACACAGCAAGCTAGACTTCCTAGAGAGGAGGAGCAAAGAAAATAATTAGCAATCTCTAAATGAAAACACTGATTTCTGTCCTCACAGACTGGATTATAAACAAGAAGAGTCATCCCTCTATTTTGAAACATTTTTACTGACAAGTTTTGCACAAATCAAACAGTGCAATTATGCTTAAACAACTCTTATAAATGGTCCATTAACCCATCAATCTCATTTGGGAAGATGATTTCCCAGCCCCAGATTTGGCAAACAGCATAATGCTGAGATTGTGAGCAGAACATAAAAACCAGGCCTCTCAGAAATGAGATATTAAAAGTACAAAGGTTTTTAAATTTATCAACAGCAAATCCCTTGAGACCTATGACTTCTAAACTAAAATTGGAGTTATTTTAAGTTCAAATTGCATTTGGAACTAGCAGACACTTCAGTCTGGTCTGGCCCACTTCATGTTTATTCCTATGCCAGGCCTGAAGATGGGAGAATGACATTTGAACCAGGCTCTACTGATTGCATAGTAATCTTCTATTTATTAAGATATATGTTTTTAAATATAATTTTCTGTGAAAAGTTAGATTTTAAATAAAAGTCCAATCCTTCTGCTTCCACCTTTGAGCATCACTCTACTCCTTGTTTCTCATTTGATTTAGTTTCTTCTCTCATCACACTTCACCCATATCACCACAAAAGCAATTTAACATGATGAAGCATCCAGCTATCCCAAAGCCACATCCACAGTTGCCTCCCCCTTCTTCAACAAAATATGTTCCCAATATCATTTACTCACACTATTGTCCCCTCCACATTCTACCTGAAGGCTCAGTAATTTGCATTCCCTCTCAGAGCTGCTATACAATTTGTTTGTAATCCTCCATTTCATCTATTTATCTAATTTCTTTTAGATTTCATTAGGCCAGGCATTGCTTTGACTCCTAAATAACCAGGTTGCTTTGACCATAGTAAAATTTCCACAGGAAAACAATTCCTACTTTCACTTACTGTTATATCTTGCCTTTAAAGACAACAAGAAGATAGATTGGGGCTTAAGATAAATGATGGAGTGTTTCAAATTTTAAAAGCCAGTTTACTTAATACTAATAGTGAAGAGGTGTTGACAATTTAGGCAACAGTTTATAAGAGTAGAATGAAATCACTATGATTTATTCTAGGGCTGTTCTGTGCCTACAATTTTGAAAGTTACAGGGAAGAAGTCTGTACCAGAGGAAAGGAAAATGCAACCTGGGTGTGTCAGCATTTCCAGGACTAAAATACGGCTTGCAGATCTCCTGTTATCTGGAGATAATAGTGCACTGCCGGGATTGAAAGAGCCCCACAGACACTGCCAAACACGTGTTGGCATATCTTCCCTACACAGGGCTCAGGGAGTCAGCCCAATCTGAAATAATTCACCTTCTCAGAAGTGCTTGAAACATCAGCTCTGGTTGGAGTTTAAGAAACTCCATAGTACAGATTCTACATATTTTAATCAAAACCTAATGTTTACAATCTTGCTCAGAATGAACCACTCTCCTTCCACTGCTTGATGAAAAATGTTTTCGAGTTCTTGTACCAGATGACTGAGAGTGATTACATTTGCACCAATTTCTTTATTCCATTTTCTCACTGTAGGCATCTCTGTGCCATGCAGCTTCAAGAGGCAAACAGAAAAAAGCTTTGCAACCTCTGTGACAAAGAATATTTTTGGCAAACACACTGCAGTAACGTGAAGCGTCAGGAAATCAAAGACTTCCTGAGCAGTTCAGCAAACATAGCTAAAGAAATCTAAAGAAGTGAGTACGAACCCTTTACAAGATGGGAAGACCCTTCTTTTAAAACCTGCAGTCTGAATAAAGTCACCTGCTTATACTGAATGCCCTTTTTGGTAAGCATTAAAAGCAGAATAAGAAATAAAAGATGGGGAAGTTAAAAAATAATTCTGTCTCATCTGTGATAATGTTTCCATGTGTAATTAATATTTGAACATATAGAAGGTTGTTAAAAGGCTTAACTATTTTATATATACATTTAAGAAACAGAAATGCTCCTTCTGTTAAGAAACAGAAATTTTGTACTACCCAGGCAAAGGTGTAGTACAAAAAATTTAAATCAAATAAGTACCTTGATATTTATTCCTCTAGGAAGATAAATCTGTATGTTTTTTAATTCATATAATTATATGGAATTCCTAAACCATCACTAACTCCAGCACCTCTAAGAGATACCTATGACCTTTTTAAAACCTCTCTGATTCTGCCTTACATTAAGTGGCACCTGATCTGGTTTGGGTTAACTGGGATTAATTAGCACAACCTGGAGATACACCTGGAAAACACTGAGTGCTGGCACCTGATACCTTTTAATGCTTTCTATTCTAAACCTGAAAATGAGTTACCACTACCCATCGACAAGCTGTGAATCCTGGCAGTGTGCTGAGTGTCAACTACTCTTTTGCATTAAGTTGCTACACAAAAAAGTGAACAAAAGTCTCCTGACCTTGGTCAGTCCTGACTTCTCCCTCCATATCCAGCATACCCTCTTTTTACAAAGAGTTTCTTTTAGAAACCCCTCCTCACTGAAAAAATTAACCATTTGTAAGTTTTGGAGGCCCATTTTCACCTTTCATTTCCCAAGATGGTTACTTCCTGGGTGAGATGAGACTTTTCCCAAAAAGCTTAGCATCCTTTAAGACCTTAGAAAAAAGTTTGGAGTGTTGTTTTCAATTTATCTGCAGAATGCCAGGTGGCTAATTTTAGGAATGGGGAGTCTATCCAACCTCAGTCCCTTGAGAGCTGAGAGTATATCTCCAGTGCACATAACTTCAGGAAGCAAATTTGCATCATTCACTCCACTTTGATGCAGTTGTTAGAACTTTTCCTGGAATTTCACTACTGTTCTTGAACCTCCAGTCACAGATATATTTTAACTTTAGGAGGACTGAAATATTTTTTCATATGGGCTGAGAAAACTATTTTTCTCTACTTTTCAATAAGTGAATCTGTATTTAAACTACAACATCTGAGGCAAGCCTACCCATTTAACAGCAACTTGAACAGCACAAAAGATTCAGGAAAATAAAGTTATTAAACTAAGGAAAAAACCTCTTTTAATTTTGAGCAATTACCAGGCAGTGATAGGAAAAACCTCCCACTTTTTTATCTGTTAAAGAATGTGCAAACTAAACATACCCCAAAAACCCCTCACCAGTATATTCAGTGAGAAGAGCTGCCACCATCTCATTTAGCAAGAGCAAGGGCACAGCTCCAGCGCTCTCTAATTACGCGTCACTCAGCAAGCCCGTGCACATCCCAGCATGTTCCCGTGTGACAGCAGTAAACACGGGCTGATGGAAGCTGCTAATTTAGAAATTAGGCACCAAAAATAGAATCTTAATCTGCCACTCCAGCGAGTCTGACAGCAGAAGGGATCCATTAATCTGAAGTTTCCCAGAACAGCCAATCTGGTCTTGACCAGGGTTGTGCGACAGGCAGGTTATGGATGAGGATCTCTGTGCTCCACCATCCACCACGTACTTCTGCACTTTATTCTGCTTCAAATAGCTTCAGAAACAAAATTTTCCCTTCAATCTGATGCATTTAAGCTGAATATTTCTTCTCTTTCAGTGCAAATCTGTTTACTGTCAGTCCCTTCAGTCAGTGGTACTTTCATCACTAGTGATAGAAACAGTTTAGTATGGACTTTGTACAGCCCGAGCTCAGCAACAGAAAGAAAAATCAAAAATTGTCCCTTCACTGTCAATATTTAACACTGAAAGAATTCTGTAGTTTTGGATTTCTGCAGTGCAATAGTTTTGACAGGAGTGGGCTCCAGCCCATGGACAGCGCTGCACAAAGAATCACCTTCCTGCTGTGGTAGAGCCTTATTGGAGTAATCCCAGACAACAAATTCAGAGAATACCAGTAATGAGTTATCCTAAAGCAGATGTATTGGTTTAATTAAACATCTCTTTGTTTGGTGAGGTGATGCTGTGTTTTAGTAACAGTGAATTCTTATTCCAAGGAAAAATAACCATGCATCCTCTTTGGGTAAAACTGAGAACACCCTCCTACAGTAAGCAATCCCTAACATTTAACTGTATAAATTTTATACTATTTTAAATAGTATTAAACTAATTAATGTTGAAGATGCTGATCGATAAAAGTAACAAGTTCTTTTGCTGTTAATTAACATACAGGCATGTATAGTCCATGTATTAAAAAAATGTATACATATATGTGTGTACAGCATATATAAATGCTATATATAAAAAATGGGGGGTTAATACATAAAAATATTGAAGAATCTGTGTAACAGTGAAGGGTATTTCAAAGTGATGACTCCATTATGTTGTTTCCTGCTTTTCTGAGGAAGCATGAAGGAGCAGTGTTCTTCCTCACCTGGGGATGAATAACTCTTCTCTTACTCACCTGCAGTTTCAATTGTTTCTCCTCTACAGCATGAAAACCTTGCACAGAAATAATTCTTTGTGATATCTGAGTGCGACTGCTTCCTGAGACACAGAAAACTGATTCACAAGAAGATGCATTCATACCAGACCTGTAACAATATCTTGTTTCTGCACACTCCGAGCCCTAAACCATGGCTACTGCAGACACCCAAAGCAGGAGTGAAGCCCATCAACTCCATCCCATCCTCCCTGCCCCTCCAGCACAGCCACACAGGCTCGTAAAAGCTAGAACAAGCTTAATTGCAACCCAACACCACACACGGTGTTTTTCTTTCAATCCCTTTGCAAGTTTAGCCTAAATTCAATATGTTTCCACTGTAGGCTGTGTTTACTGAAATAAAGCTACATTCAACTATGGGCAACCTGTCTTTGAACATATGCTGTAGGCAGCAATCTAGCAGAGAAATGGGCGACAAGCTGTGAGACTAAACTTTTATCATCAGCTCCATAAATCAAGATGAAAGCTATAGACTTCCTCCTGTGGACCTCATACAGCCTTGAGAAAGAAAGTTAAAATATTTAGATTGAAAGAACAAAATAATATAAAGAGAAAAGAAAAACAACTCAAAGCGAAGATTAGTTGAAGCATTCGTCCAGTACTAAATAGAGGTCCAGGTCCCAAGAAAGCACATTTTAATATATTTTTTTAAAGATATACTTGACATCAATTACTAATTAGTAAGATTAATGATGTCTGTACCTTTCAAAAGTGTTCTTTTTTCAGTCGCATTCATTTTGTTAGCACAGAATTCCCACTAATCCAACTGTACAGCAAGTTGTACCAGCATAGCTTTAGTGCAGCAAGTAAGAGAGTCTGCTTGGTAATTATCACTGTCAGCTAATTAAGCAATTTAGAGCATATCATATAGGCAGGTAATAGCACCTGAAGCCCCTGAAATAATAAATCCATATAGATTTCATTAAGTTTTGAACATATACTAGATATACCTGTCATATATATGTATGACATATACACATATACCTGTCAAAATTATTGTAGAGAATGGGGTTTACAGTGATGTTTTTGTACTAATAAAGAACACAAAAAACCTGTGCTTTGTGATCTCTGGGAAGGATTTCAAAATTCCTCAATATCTGGTTAAAAGGGACTTTGCAATTCTATAGGGACCCCACCTGCAGAGCTGCCCCCGCCCTGGGCCCGGCACAGGAAGGGCCTGGAGCTGCTGCAGAGAGCCCAGAGCAGGCCCCAGCATGAGCAGAGGGATGGAGCAGCTCTGCTGGGAGCAAAGGCTGCCACAGCTGGGATTGCTCAGCCTGGAGAGGAGAAGCTCTGGGCTGAGCTCAGGGTGGCCTTGCAGGGCCTGAAGGAGCTGCAGGAAAGATGGAGAGAGACAATTGCCAAGGGCTGCAGGGCCAGGAGCCAGGGAATGGCTTCCCAGTGCCAGAGGGCAGGGCTGGATGGGATCTTGGGCAGGAATTGTTCCCTGGCAGGGTGGGCAGGCCCTGGCCCAGGGTGCCCAGAGCAGCTGTGGCTGCCCCTGCATCCCTGGCAGTGCCCAAGGCCAGGCTGGACACTGGGGCTGGGAGCAGCCTGGGACAGTGGAAGGTGTCCCTGTCCATGGCAGAGGTTTGGAGTGAGATGATCTTTAGGGTCCCTTCCAGCCCAAACCATTCCATACATCTTTCCCTACCATTTAAGCTATGCCATCTTCCTGCGTGGCGTTACTTCTTTCCTATCAGGAGGATAAAAGACCTTACACCTTAAAACCTTACACTGAGCACTAGTATCAAATCTAGAAGCTGCATGTAAAGGTACAGCTTACACTTCAAAATAAATAAGTGCATAAATAAATAATTCGTCCCTAGGACAGAGATGTCCTCTGAAATCCACACAGCAATGCTCACCTCTAATACTCCTTCTTGCCCTGCACGCTCCAGTCCCATTGATCTCACTAGGGGATCCTCTCAAAGTGAGAGCTGCTTATTAGAGCTGAGCTTCGATGTGCACATCTAAGAGGGAAATTTTGTCTTTCAGACAGAACTATGATCAAGACATAAATTTAGACAAAAAGGCAACAGGAATATGTGAACCACTCCTGTATTTGCACAAGCAAAGTGGGTAAGAAGACAGGCAATGTGAGTGCCTTGAAATGAGTGCCTGTACACCTCTGCACAGGCAAAACTGGGCACGGAAATGTGAGAAGCTATTCCTCTTGTACTAAAAGCAAATACCAAATTATGAAGTTCCTTACTCCAAGCAGTAGAAAGAGAAATCACTACAAAAATGTTGCCCTTATTTTTTATCTGCTAGTTGTCATGTCCTACTCTCTCTCTAGTATTATACACATTCCACCTTTTTATTTAATCCTCCAATCTTGGAAATAATGAACACAAAAAGTCAACAGGAACTTTCATACTTATCTCATTGTCTTGTAAAGGCATCAAATAAAAAAGGGCTGTAATATCTTTCTGACTTCCATTCCTGCCAACATGGCTCTGACAGAACACACATTTCAAAGAGCTCCTGTATATTTCTTTGTTCTTTGAGTTTGAGCTTTCTCATTCAGAGCTATTTAACATAACCAACTCAGACTAATATTAAAGTGCTCAAGACCTAAGTAAAAAGTGTCACAATATTAATATTTCTGCCCTTTCAGAGCATTATGTAAGATTTTTTATATCCTGATATGACACCTGATACAGCCAGGACATGCCAAAACTATTCCTATTATATAAAAAGGCTAATTTTCCTCATTTCATTTAAAGACAAGACACTTCTCAAATTAAAATTAATATGCATGCACACTGTATCCTCTCTGACACAAATCTATCCAAGATGCTATTTAGGGTGTGTCTTTTTACCTACCTACAAATTCTTCTATCAGCAGGTAAAAGAGATTTATTGTCATATTCCCATTTTATCTTGTAACATTTGCCTCATGGGAAAGCATAAAAGAGACAGGTGACCCCCTGTTTGGGGGTTTGGTTCAGGGCTTAGTAATTCCCTGAGACAAATCCTACTCAAGAAGCAACATTCTTGTTTCTTTTTTTGTTAGATTTAAATATTTGACAGCATGTTTAGAGCTACAGAAGGTCGATTTACCAGTCAAAAATTTTAGGAAAAAAAGCAAGTGTTTCTAAAACTCACTCCAGATATTTGAGTTTAATTTAAAACCTTTGTATTGACATGAAATAGACAAATGTCTTGCTAATCCTGATGTGCCAGGGCATAGTCTGTTGCTGAGGTGAGGAATGCAGAAATTCCAGGTGCTGGGCATCTGTGGGAATGAGGATGTGCAGAACCAGAATACTTAACACTCCAGCATTTGCAGACAGAGAATGTCAAACTCCAATCTTCAAACAGCAGAACTCTAAACACTGGGAATCCAGTGTTCCAAAGCCCTGTGCCACCCCACACTGTGCTGGTGCTGGTGCTGTCACATGGGGACCGTGACCATGGGAGCAGTTTCACAGGTTTAGAGATCAAGTTGATGCCAAAGATATTAATTTGGATACTGAACTAGCAATTGACATGTAAATCAGAATGGAAAGATGAGCAAAATTTGTTTATAATTTGAGAACTAACTCAGATCTTACATTAGATAGCATTCAAAGATAACACACTGAGTTCTGATTATATCTTCTACCCTGATTTCATGGTTACCAAACTGACCCTGGATTAAAGAATTGTTCATAATAGTTGTAATTATAATTCTTGTTTATATATACTATGTTGCCTTGTTTTCTGTAAGCCTTCTGTTTTTAACCTTGGAGTCAGATTCTTTCTCACAGTTTTATGTAAATAGTAGCCGATGTTTACTTAATGGTATTTTCTGTTTTTCATTCCTTTTGTGATAAGAGAACTTTGATGAGCATCTTTCTTCTCCAGTGAGATGGAGAAGGAAGTGACATGCTCTCCAATCCCTTGTGGAGTTGGGATGTGTATAAGAATGAGATAATGTCAATAAATCGACGTCATATCCTCCTTTCTGCTGAACCTGGCAGGTGTAAGAGCCTCTTTATTGTGTCTCCCCAGACATATACTATTAGATGTATACTGCTGTTAGACGCATATTATTAGTAGATATTTAGAATATTTAGAATAGAGTCTTGACAAGGTAGAGGCCTTGTTAAGCCTCTAAAGGGAGGGAATGATGCCTTCGGTTTTAACTTTTATATTTTTCAAATCCTGTACTGCCTATGTGTAACTCTGAAGTTTCTTGTGGCCTGTTAGCTGCTGTTCTCTTGTGCTGGTTAGACATAACAAACCTCTCAAGGTTTGCTCTTCAAGGACATCAGGCCCCAAAATGTGTAAATAAAAGCCTTGAGGGGGTGGGGCAAACTTGGAGTAATTACATCATGAACTGAGGTTATAATTGGACAATTAACCCTGATATGCAAATGAACCAAACTTATAAAAGTGTGAAGAACCCGTGACCCAGAGTCCACCTTGGATGCGCTTTAGGATTCCCAGGGTGTACCTTTGGAGGCCCTTCAATAAATACCTACCTTTATTCTGTGATTTTGTCTAGTCTCTGTGTTTTAGATGGTGTTGTAGTTTTGGCCAAATTTAGGGAGAACATCCACAGAGAGCGTCTCCTCAAAGAAAGGCAGGCTATAGCCACCCCTCCCCCACTAGGTCCGGGAAAAAGAATTCCTCGGAGGAATGTGAAATAAAATTCCTTCCCTCAAGCACAATTTAAAGGTACAGGTACAGAAGACACAGGAATCATGTCTGGGCATAGAGCAGTGATATGGGATACTAATACTAACAGCACAAAGTCACCCCATGACAGATGGCCACCCCAGGCATCAAAGTGACAGTGCCTGGGAGTGTTCCCCAGCACTCCTCAATTTGTCACTGCAGATACAGCCTCTACCTCACCTCAGAGAAGGACTTTTGAGGAAAATTCATGGGACACCAAAGGATGCCAAAAATAAGTGCAGGAGTGAGCTCACAAAGCTCTAAGGATGTTCTGCTGTTCTTCCTTTCATCACCATGAACGAGGTACCCTTGGCAGGGACAGCTCTATCCTATCTTTGCCAGCTGACAGTGGGGGAAAAAAAAGATAGACCTTATCTCCTACTGATGTTTCCCAGCTGTCATCCAGCTGGAAAAACCCTGCCTTTGCAAAATAAATTCAGTAAAACACAGTTTTCAGTGGCCTTGATAAAATGCCTGTGCTGGCTGTGCTTCTCCTTGGGCCACTGCCTCTGGGAGATGGAAATGCAGGGCTCTGCTGGCCTTGTGCTCACAGAACGGCTCCAGATCTATTGCTCCAGTGGAGGAATGAATCTGAAGAGAGGAGCAAATTGTGGCTGTGGCCTGAATGGATGTCACTGTCTCAGGGGGAAGGAGTGTGGTGTCACTGCAGAAATAGAGCAGTGAACACACACAGAGAAGTCCAAATGATCCAGGCTAAAACAGTTCAAATCCTACAGCAGATTTGGGATTTCTGGTTTTCAAAGCAGATCTCGGCAAATCTCTGAGAGGGCACTGAATATACAAATGGCAAATCTCTGATAGAGCCACTCAGGAAAATGTCAATAGTAAATGATATGGTAAAATGTCATTGTGGGGCATTTTGGAGAAGTATTTCTAGCTTTTAGTGCTAGAAATCAAAAACTCCAGCCTTTTGTGTTCTCAGGATGAGAACGAAAAGCAGATTTAAATACAGATAAAACAAAGTTAACACCTGCTGTTACATTCTCAATTACTTGAGAGAAAGGCGATGCCCACATTAGAGACATTGACTGTACAGATCTTGTAATTGCTATGAGTGCACAAGAATTACCCAGCCTAACTAGAGCAGCAGGAGGGGGAAACCTTCTATTTTATTTAATAAAAACCTTAATGTTTATAAAAATTATATAGATCTTTATTTTATCTATTTATCATTTTGTTGCCCTGAAATTCTGTAAGCCTTCTGTTTTTAACCTTGGAGTCAGATTTTCTCACACAGTTATGTAAATAGAGCCGATGTTTACTTAAGTATTGGAATGTGTATAAGAATAATGTAGTGTCAATAAACCGTAGTCATTTTTGTTTCTTTCTGCTAAACCTAGCAGGTGTCAGAGCGTCTCATTGTGTCCCCTCGGACACATCATTTCCTTCAAATTTTTGTCTTCCTGGACTTACAATCTTACATTTCTCTAACCTGTTTGAAATGGATGATTTATGAAACAAATTGTCTTGGGTGGAGGAAAAGAAAGTAGAAGAAAACAATTATGGACAGAACAAGAGATACAAAACCTGAGAGCAGTAACATGATTCATCTGAACCAAGCTCTCATATCCTCCACTCTGGTTTATGACTCCAGATGCTGCATTGACTGCCTGGCCTACTCATTCGTCTGCTTTGGGCCTTAACAGGATATATCAATATTTTGCTTGTGATTATATTAAAACTTGACATTTGAATGTTTTCCAGCCTGGATGAGACACATCTTAAAGCTACATAATGCATTTAACAAATCACATTACTTTGCTGAAATTATATTACTCTGGAGGATAATTAACTCTACGTTTTACTACCTACAAAAAGCTGTAGAGGGCCTTATCAGGGTCTGGAGTGACAGGACAAGGGGGAATGGCTTCTCAGTGCCAGAGGGGAGGGCTGGATGGGATCTTAGGCAGGAATTGTTCCCTGGCAGGGTGGGCAGGCCCTGGCCCAGGGTGCCCAGAGCAGCTGTGGCTGCCCTTGGATCCCTGGCAGTGCCCAAGGCCAGGCTGGACACTGGGGCTGGGAGCAGCCTGGGACAGTGGGAGGTGTCCCTGCCCGTGGCAGGGGTGGCACTGGATGGGCTTTGAAGTCCCTTCAAACCCAAACCGTTCTCTTAGTCTGTGATGCTGATGACAGCAGGGGCCTTACTGAGGTATTTTCACCAACTCCACATAACACCTTTTTTGTCTTTACTCATTATCTCCATCAACACCTGCACCATCCACTGGTGCTAATACTCTCTACTTCACTCTTGGCTCTCTCATCCCACCCAAAATGTAGGACATCACACACGCATTCTTTCAGGATAATTTCTACTCTAAAAGACATGGTTTTGGTTGTGACTGTAATTTTTAATAATTATAGTAATTCTTGTACATTTTGATACATCAAGCCACTGGATGCCAGGTTGTGCTTGGTCTGAATTTTATTCTGGCTTCTGTCACAGCTTTTTTTAATTGTAACCTGTGTGACATATTAAGGGTATGGCTTAATCATGCCATGACCACTTCATGAGAGTCCTGCATCACCACGGCCAGTGAGGAAGGTATTAAAGTGGAGTGGGAGGTATTAAAACCCTCTTCCAACAGCTCTTCCTGCTCCCCCCACAGCCACTGTCCCTCTTCTCAAGGACTCTGTCCCTAGCTCCGCACTGCTGAGGACAGGTAAGCCAGGCTTTCTGGTGTCATCTGTCCTCTCCTGAGACAACCCACAAATGAACTGTAATTCTTTTGCTGTTTTGATAATATTTGAAACTTTACTTTGGCAGCCATTAAACCCAGTAGGGAGCAGTCAGTGTGTTTATAAAATATTGGTATGCACAAAATCACCAAGACAAAGGCAGCCTCTCCACTGAACATGGCACTGCGAGTGATAAATCTCTTAAAAAATTAAGCTCTTTTTTTCCACACAATCCACACAGATAACTTAGACCAACAATAAATACTTTAGAGTCAAATGTAGAGCCAACATGAATAATCCACTGTGCACTGCAGAAATGAAGCCAGGAGAGCAAATAAAAACAGTCCTTCAAATTACCATACAGAGGAAAAGGTTTGGGGTTTTTTTTAATGATAGAAAAGTAGGTATGTTAACCACACTCCCTAGGGATGGTAAGAACACACAAGTGATGCAGAAGGGCCCCTCCTACTTGTTATATAATCGAAGTACAGAAATAAAACCTCTTGAGAATCCAGGTAATGGGCACAACCATCACCCACCCTATCCTACCAGTTTGCCATTCTCCTTCTCCTCTCCTGCCCCATACTCACAGGAATAAACATTACACTTAAACATGCAAACACTTTTGTTCATTCTTACTGGACATATAAAATCTGCCAAAGAGCTTCCCAAGACAAACACATCCTTCCCCAAAAGCTGTGGAAAATACTTTTTGAGTGCATTCTGTTCTGCTCATCTCCTCAGGCACAAATAGCTTCCCATGAAAGCACAGTGCAGTTATTACATCTTATCTCAGAAGAAAAGCCAACTTATCTACAGCAAATCCTGGGTGGGTTATTTCATTATATTCATATTTATGCATTCTAAAACTCCATGCCGAGCATAGGTCAGGCTCGGCAAAGTCTTGGCTGCAGAGTAACAACAGCAGGACCCTCACTGGGACTCTAATTGCTGGCAGAACTCTTCAGCTCTCTTTCATATGTGCAATGTGGGGATATTTTCCTAGTTAAATGCTGCCTTGCCTTTTGATCCTGCTCCTGCTGATGTTGCTGAGTGATAATGATCTGTGCATCTGGACTATTGATAGATATAAAAATTAATAGCACAGTTAAAGCTAGTTGGGAACTTTTATTTACTTTGACCTAAATTACCAGAACAACAGACATTTCAATGTGACTAAAAGGCAAGACATTTAAAGGCAGTTTTTAAAATTACCTACAGTTAAACTTTCAAGCATCAAAAATCTATTGAAATAAACATACTGATATGGTTTAAAATAATACCAGACATACAGCTCACTTCTGATAAGAGCTTTTCCAATTATACCCACTGTGGTGCTGCTACAAACATTTTCTATTGCAGCACGACTGTCTCTCCCCTTCTAGGGAGGAAATACTTGGACTTTGCTGAATTTGTCTTAGATCAGTACTAAAACCAACAAAAAAAGTACTGCACAGGTCATTATTTTTCTGCAATTAACTTTCTCTATTCACGCAGATAATCACTAAATGAATAACTAACAGGAATTTAAATAAAACACTAAATTTGGCCACTGTAGAAAATATGACAATACACAGTCTCTAAAACACACAAGTTGGACATAAGATGAGACAGAAAAAAGTGGCAAAAAGGTCACTTTCACATTTGATTATGCATTTTATTATATTCTATATGCATCTAGAAAGTTTTCCCATCAAGATTCAATTCTGTCACTTCCAGCCATACCCTTGCAGCAGCCCCTAAGATAAACGGAGGCTTAGGGAGGACTGACATTATATTAGAGGACATACTAGATCATCACATAACTATTTATCTGCAAATCAATTGCAATAAACTCAAAAAATGTAATTACAGGAAATCTGGCAATATCTGTCTCCTCACAGCGTAGTATTATTTTGCAATCAAAATGTCCTGATAAAATCAGGTTTGTACAAGTATAATCTGCACTGACAAAATGGTACAAATAGTACAAGCATAAAATCCTTGGGAGAAATGAATGCTGACCTGGAGAAGTTAAGGCTGGCAGAAGACGGAGGTCCTTGCAGAAGGAGAATTTTACAAATCGCAGGTAAGCAAGTAGCAGATAACAATCTGATTATTTCAGTTTCACACTTAGAGACTGCTGGAAAGCAGAAAGATGATGATTTTATTTCAAGACATGTCAATTTAAGTACAAATCAGTGAAAACAGAAAAAAATATTTAAAATGCACATAATCACATCACTTTATTAAGTGAAATGTTCCATTGGTTAAAAGTTTGATGGTATTATCTACCAAGATTGATATTATTACAACAGATTATTCTTTCCAGCGAGACTGCAGACAGAAAAGTGAGGCTGTGGAAGTGTAATATAACATTTTATCAAATTTCTTAGAGATAATAGTTACATTATATTAGCATTTGAACAGCTTTTCAGTGAACCAATGGGCAGTTGAGTCTTCATCATTTATTTCTAACCAGCTAATAAATCTAGGGGTTGCCAAAGCAATGCCCAGATGTTGGTGTGCATTCTCATTCCTCATCACCTGACTGCAGCAATCTGCACTCTACTCTGACTTCTGCACACAAAGTCTAAAGGAAACAAAAGCAAATTTTTAAAAATTACCTATCTCTAGTTGATCCATCAAGCTGCCACCCTGGTATTTTGTTCATTGATGGAGCATTTTGGTTTAGAACCTCTCGTAGGATAAATCACACTGGGTGAACTAGAAATGAAAGCACTGGGGCCTGCTGGGGTTTCTGAGGGGCAGAATGGGGATGGGTGAAGGCATTGCTCCCAAAGTCCAGAACAAACAATACAGGAAATCAGCACAAACAGTTTAAATCTAAAAAGAAAAGTGTTATTAGGCAAAGAAAAAGTCAAGTTTAAGACTAATTTTTTGCATACTTTAGAGATAAATAGAGAAGTGAAGTTAAAATCATGCCGGAAATGGAACACGGGAAATAGTAAAGGAAAACAGGATAAAAAAAATAAAAGGTCTTAAGAACTTAGGAAGAGTTTAGCAGTTTAAACCAAAGAATATTTATTCTGGGAAGAGCTAAGCAGAGCCTTAATTATGTGACTTTGAAGATGGGGGCTTTTTGTTGCTGTTGTTGTTGTTGTTGTTCGTTGGTTGTTGAATTTTAGGTTCTTTTTGTTGTTGGGTGGGGTTTCTTTCGTATGGCTTTTTTGTGCCCCCCCCGATATCATTCAGCTCTGTACTGGAAAAGACAGAAAATAAACCTCCCAAATGCAGCTTCTGCATGTCACTCACAACTGAGCAGATCTCTGCTATACCCCCTAAAGTCATCCCTTTTCCAGGCTGAAAAATCCTGTTTGATTTAATGTCCCAAACACAGAACGTGTCCCGTATTTGATTTTCCCTGGTGGGATTATTTCCTTTTTGGGAAAACTTAAATGCTTTGGACACACAGACACTACTACACAAAATCCCTGGAATAACACCGCATCTGTCAACTGAATGTACCTTAAACAAGACCTGAGCTGTTTCAAGGCAGATGAGATGGGTGCAGAGGGCAGTGAAATCACAAAACAGCCTGGACAGAACAAATGGAAATGTGCTCAGAGTGGCCCAGCCTGACTCCCTCCAAGTTTTGCAGAGCACAAAGCAGGATCTCCAGCCCACCCAGAATGCCAAGCACTGCTATCAAACTGTGCAGGAGATAAATCCTACCAGCTAAGCACAGAAATAAATGACATATCAGAACTGTTAAGCTCCACAGCTGTGAGAGTGGTGCTTTAAAAATGAAGCACATAAACTGTACTGGAGAGGTGTTTGATAATGATCCCACAGTCACAGTCCAAAAGGCTGCCTGCTCAACAGAAACTTCTGGGGACTTGCATAATGCTTTCTTCAGCTTTAGGGTCCCAGTTAGGCTCAGGATTACAGCTGCTCAGGCCAGGACATGTGGAGAAAGCAGAACAGCTTAAGAATCCTTATGTTAAAGCTGAAGGCTGCCAGCAATAGATGAATTTTAAAGTAAAAATTAACCTGAAATTTTAATTTTGGATTTAAGCATCTGAACCCTGCTTGTATCTGGTGAAAAGCCACCTGTGCTGGTTTGTAATCATTGTTAGGCACTGCTCTACTGGGCTGACCTGAGCATTCAAATAATGAGAATCTATTTGGAAGGATGACTGATGTCAGTCTTCTAAACAGACCCCTCATCCACACAGGAATTGAAAGAAAACGAAATAAAAGCTTGATGGTGAGCTGCCTATTCAGCTTCCCATGCTTATTTTTTTCCCAAGAGGTCACGTAATTGAAAATTGCAATTTACTTTGCTTGGAAAAAAACCCAGAAGAAAGCAGGAGCTGTGATACAGACTTACTAATAGCACAGTCGAGACACGTAGTTACACTGTGCTTACCTCATCTGCATTGTTTTCATTTACTTAATTTCAATTAGATTGCAAATTATACAGGGATTAAGGTGTTTCTGCTGTGTGACCTATTCAATTTTGCAGTCAATTGATTTCTACTTATTTAGTAAGTGTTTGGACATTAGCTGCCATGGCAGTTAAATTTGCACTTGCAGTCAACTCTCCAGCACGGCAAGATGCTCACAAGTTTTGTTCTTCAAGAACATGGTAGAGGAAACAATAAGGTGCAGGAAAGGACCTGGGTGAACATCACCTATAACAGAATTTCAGTCACCAATGGAATAACTAAGCAAAAGGAAACACCATATATATAGTAGGACATGTTAACAAAAGCACTTTGTAAAACTCAGAGTCATCCTTCCACTCCATCAGGGTCTTAAGATGAAAATGTGTCTTCACTTTCAGCATTTTTCTTCAAAAGTACTGGTGGGAAAATGCTACTGAGGCAGAGTGTCAGAGAGAACAGGGAAAAGTGTTAACTGCACAAGCAAAGGAGAGGAGAAAGGGAGAAGGCTGGCCCAGAGCAGTTCAAGCTGGAGAAGGAAATTCCAGGGGAAAGGAAGGTGGGAGGACATGACAAGAGTCTTCAAATACGATATTCTGCTGCAGACAAGAGCAGAGATTACTCATGTCTCTGGTCAATATAGCATCAAGAGGATTACGCTGCAGCAAGGAAGATCTGGGTTAGACATCAAGAAAAATGTTCAAGTTACTGAAGTACTGAATAAGTTCACTGAAGAAGTTTAGTCTTTGTCAGTAGATCCTTAGCAGTTAGACATGCAACTGTCAGAAATGACAGAGAGTTCATCTTGATTTTCACAAGGGAGAGAAATAATGAGTGGCCTTCTGAGTTTTTTTCTGATCATATGAGAACCTATACAATATTAATTTCCTCTGCCATACATTCCTGAAAACACTGAGGGCAATTTCTTTCTTAGGCAAGGGGATTTTAAGAAAGGGACCTAGAACGATTCTAACATTTTTAAAACAAGATGTAGTGAAAAGAGGGTCCCTGCTGGCAAGCCAGGGACCTTGATTTGTTATTGGCAGAGATGTCACAAGTGAGTGGGACAACACTGGCACAGCTACAGTCAGTAAGCATTCCCCTTCTCTTTGAATCTTATGCTGAAAGGCCAAGTTTCTGCTGACTTTTCACTTCATCAGTGATGAGAAGCTAATAATGGCATTAGCATAATTAATAAAGAAGTTAAGAGGGATTCTGGATATTCCAATGAAATGTTTAGAGCCTTCAGTGGGACACCAGTGTGTAGAACATGATGTGTATTTACAGAAGTGTGAAGGAAGAAGGTGCTTCAAGATCTGCTGTCAGACTTTAGTGCTGTGCAGGAAGAATATGACCAGAGGAAGTGCAGCTGTGCCCTTACTCAAGAGCAGTTACACCCGAATCTCACTCAGAAAGCAAAATCAGCTTTACTTCAGCTGCTGGCATAGTGTTCATAACATTGTAAGGAAAGAAAACCTGGAAGCCCATCCCCTCTTGTGCCTCTGCAGTTGCAGTTTTCAGCATGCAGGAAGTTTGGTGACACCAGCTGCATTCCCTGTGTCCCCCCTGGCAGCAGTGGCCGCACAGAAGGAGCATGGACATACAATCCCCAGTGCGGCCAGGACATGGCAGGACAGGGGAATACTGGTGGCCCTACCTCAACCATTTCAAATGCAACATGAGTAGAACCTGCCAGATCTTCTCCAAAAGTCTATTGCAATTTTTTTTTTTCTTTTGTCCAAGTAGATTTTTTTTTCTGTTCCATGAGGATTTCAATCCTTCCTTTACACAGCCCAACTGTCCAACTCAGAACTATTGTGGCATCCTTTGCCAAAAGCCATCAGGAAAACCCTTGCTGTTGCCTGTAAGAGGCATTTTTAAAGTCAATATTTCTGCTTGCTGAACATGTCTGATGTTAACTCAATTTGCATCGCTCTTGTTTAGCCTTGCTGTTTAGGAGGTTGTTCTAATCTGCTCTGTGGATTGAGAGGACATGTTTGCCACAAAGTATTCCAAGAAAAAAGTGCTCCAAATTAGTATTCTGGGCCCCAGCTTTAGTTGTATTTATTTTTTTGCTTACTGAGTTTGCAAAGCATAGAAATAACAATCCCCCACTCCTTCCATCAAGTTTACTTTCTTGTTATATGCATTTGCTCTGTTTTAGGATTTTTTCCTTTTGATTCTTGTTTTATTTTTAAGAGTCAGGGCACAGTTTTTTACAAGAAAAGCAATCAAACGGGCACAGACATTGCTCTGCAGATTAACAGATAATGAAGAGCATGTTTGTGTAAAGGATGTGTTTTTATGTGCCTCATCCTAAAAAACACTGCTGTCAATAAAAATACGTTCAGCTTATCCATGGAAATCAGTACTTAACTGGAAAGGGATCTGAAAGGGAGCAGCTGATTCCACTGTTCTTGTTAAGTGCTTTAAAAGTGATCTAAAGGAATTATAAGCAATTTACTAATGAAATACCAGAGTGCAGTAATAGTGGTGCTAAGTGAGAAAAACAAAGCAGAATGATTTAACAGGAAGGCCTTTGAGAAGAGCATTGAAGGGAATAGCATAACTAAATCAAGAAGCTCCCATATAACGAGCAGCTAAGAAAGAAAATACAGCAGTGAAGAAATGAAAGCAAAAAAATATTCAAGAAATATATTCAAATATTCAACTTGATACCTTTTTCTCCCCCAAGCCTTGTTCCATGACAAATATCCCCACCATCTTTCCAGCTAGGAAATCACTCTTTGGATGCAGAGCAAGAGGTGCAATGAGTCAAACAGAAACAGTTAGGAAGCAAAAAAAAAATTACTGAAAAATACAGTGGCTTTGTATAATGCATATCCACAGTCAGCAATGTGGCCATTGATTTCTAACACAAAAGGTAAATATAAATAAATAAAGATCTAAAATAGTTTCTCTTGCTCAAAGACAAGTTAAATATAAATAGAACAAATATATTATTATTACTACTCTGACTCTGAGTACCAGAAAGGATACAGTAACTTCAGTGAGTTTTCCCCATTATGAATAGAACTTGAAAATAGCAATGAACCACAAAACTCTGGATCTCCTGGGCCTCTACCCAAGAGCAGCAATACTTGTTAGCCCAGTGATTGAGGCTTTTAGGGTGGTGAGGCACACCACCCAGGCTGGACTCCCAGGCAGTCCCACATTCACATTGCCTTTCTGTTGTCCTGTTTTTTGCTAAGCCTTCTGTTTTAACCTTGGAGTCAGAGATTTTCACTCAGTTTTATGTAAACAATAGCCGTTTTTTATTTAACCGTCTATTCTGTTTTTCATTCCTTTTGTGATAAAAGAAAGTTTGATGAGCATCCTTTTTCTCCAGTGGGATTGAGGAGCAAGTGACATGTTCTCCAATCCCTTGTGGAGTTGAGAATGTTATAAAACATGTCAAATGTAAAGAAACTCTCTCTTTTCCCTCCTTTCTGCTGAACCTAGCAGTTGTGAGCGTGTCCTTTATTGTGTTTTCACAGACACATCTCTCCACGTAAGACACCCCTGAGGAGCTGTAAGGGAGAAGAGGCACAGGGGTCATGTGCCGAGACAAAACACAGTTCTAGGGGTTACCCTGTAGAAAGCCACTCTCTCTGAGTACACCATGTTCTTACAGGAGGCCAGTCTCCCTCTCGAGTGCAACTGGGGCTTAACTGCAGCATGAGAACTCAGGCTAAAGCCACCTCCAACTCTGTAAGCCTAAACTTGGGCAGAACCATTAAATCACTTAGGTTGGAGAAGGCCTCTAACATCACTAAGTCCAAAAATCAGCCCAGCCCCACTGCCATGCTCACCACTGAACCATGTCCTTGAGTACCCACTTGCTTTGTGAACATTGCCAGAGATGGGCACTCCAAACCTCCCTGGGCAGCCCCTGCCAAGGCCTGAGCACCCTTTCCATGGGGAAATTCCTGCTGCTGTCCACCCTGAGCCTCCCCTGGCCCAGCCTGAGGCCGTTCCCTCTCCTCCTGTCCCTGTTCCCTGGGAGCAGAGCCCGACCCCCCCGGCTGCCCCCTCCTGTCAGGGACTTGTGCAGAGCCACCAGGGCCCCCCTGAGCCTCCTTTTCTCCAGCCTGAGCCCCTTTCCCAGCTCCCTCAGCCCCTCCTGGGGCTCCAGCCCCTCCCCCAGCTCCATTCCCTGCCCTGCTCCAGCCCCTCAAAGTCTCTCTGGCCATGAGGGTCTCAAAACTGACCCCTGGGTTTGAGGTGTGAACTCACCAGTACCAGCACAGGGGACAGGCACTGCCCTGGTCCTGTTTATCTAAGGTAAGAACGGAACAGTGAAAGACTCTGAACACTGTCAAGGATAGAAAATAGAGATGAACGCCAATAGGAAATTAAAGCAGCAGTGTAGAAGTGATTGACACAGCATGTGTCAATGTGCAGATGGGGCACAGCACCCACTCACAGGTCACCTCTTTGGAAACCAGAGTCACGACAGGGACATGGACAGGGATATTAAACCCAGCTTTCATTTGGGTAGCTGAGTTACCAGTGTGAGTGAGAGATGGGCTTTAGCTGGAGCAGCTCTGCAGAAACCTCTGAGCCACCCCCCTCAGAGCCCTCAGGACATGCCCCTCCCTGCTGGGCTCACACTGTCACTGCCATGGGGAAGTTCCTGCTCCTCCTGCTCTTTGGAGGCTGTTTTTCCATCTTGCACAGTGCAGACACGCTGCTGCTAGCAGGCTCTAACCTTTCACGTAAAATCATTGTACTGGTTAAACATGAATTTTCTGCACCTTAACAAAATTGGTGCAGCTTGTGAGGAGGGAAGGGTGATTCCTTGCCAGGTGGCACCACAAATGGAAGAACCAGCCCTGGATGAAAGGAAACAGTTAAACACCCCCTGGAGAACCCCCAGCACTTCAAAAGGCAGGAACTCTGGAATCTGCAGCAGGAATTCAGTGTGAGCCATTTAGTCCTGAGTGATCCCAGTAAGACAGTCCCACCCTGCAACCAATGTGGATCTTTGGCTTCAAACGACACATGAATTCTACACAACATGAATCCTCCGAATTTCACACAATTTCCAAGTAGTTTTACCAGCTTGGTTCATGCTCTATACATGTGCTTTTATTATGAGTACTATCCAACCTGTAATTATGTGTGATTTTGTTTGCCACATGATTTCTTATAATCCAAGTAAAAAATTGTAATAAAACATGACATCTTTTCACATTCTACTTTCATTTCATAATTTGTATTAATAAAACTGTACAAATATAACTCATTTTGCATAGCACCAAGACTATGGGTAGCCTCCTACTAGAAAAAAACACCAAAAGTTTCCCAAAACCAGAGGAATTTCAAATTACAAAGGAGACTAAGCTAATTAAAAAGCACATTAGCTATATGCAAAACATAACTAAGATGCTCAGATCTGACAATATATATCTAATATAAAACATCTAATGCATGAAAAAAAATCAACACATCATCTTATTTTGCCCATGTGAGCATTTCATAACTAAAGCTGGATTGATAAACATTAATATTCAATTTTTTTTCACTTACTAAAATGTCAAAACCCCACAAGATAGCAATTTTCTGTAAAGTGCAAGAAGATAATATTCCCTCATACAGGGATATCTGGAAATTCTATTGAGTGAGGCTTCTTTAAACAAAAAGAGAAATATAAAATGTTGTAACTTCTGATTTATTTGTTAGTTTTATGCTGAAAGGATTAATAAATCTTCCAAAAACTTAAGATGTATAACATCAGGTTAAAATATCAAATTATTCATTTTAATGACGATTATATATTCCCATCCTGTGAGTAAGAAAAAGATTTTTCTTTTCATGAAGTAGATCCATCCCTTTTACTTGGAAAATCCCTTTATGAAAGGAAAATTTCCCAGCTGTGGATTCTGCCTCTCAGGTTTGTTTTTTAAATCCCAGCTGCCAGGAACTCCGAATGGTGGGTTTATGTGAAGACACAGCAGTTTCACTTGCATCAGTGGATCATTGTTTTTCACAACTCTCATCCTCACACACACTGTTGAAAGGAAGCAGCAAGAAGCTGCTAATCTTATTTTCCAAAGTAAAGATCTGTGTGAATGCCAGTTGCTGTCCCTTAGGGCCTCCCTCCTCCCCACCAGCACATGTTGCTCCTCAGAGCCATTATTTGCCTTGAGAAGCTCCTAAGCCAGGGAGTGGATTTTTAAGCCCCATAAATATATTGTGTTCTCCAGGAGAGGCTGCAGAACACTCAGACAGACTTCAGCTCTGCAGCCACCTAAATGATCTAGCACTTAGCTGTTTTATTTTTCTTGTTTAACAAAAATGATCCCTGGCTAGTGTTGCATGAATAACCTTCCTCAGGATAGTTTAAAGGCACACTGTAATAAAGTATACATCCTACTGCAATGATTACAGTGTCATCTACTCTGTTTCTGCATGAACAGCCTAAATTGTAAGTTATTACAGCATTGCTTGCAATGGGTTGGAGTTTTTTTTAAACTAAGAATACTCGCATGCTTAGGGGGTAGACACAGGGAAAGACTGCAGAGTAGAGGTCAGTTAGGACAAACCCGGGTGGCAACTGCAGTTTTAGCATTTCAGCATTTCAGTGTCTCCATCTTTGTACAGTCTCCTGCTCCAAAGGGCTTGGAGACACCGTTCCATCAATCCATCAATCAACTGCTTTTGTGGTTTTGTTGTTGTCGTTTTCATGGTTTTTAGTATTCTAAGCCAAGGCCGAGAGTTGGAATTTGATGGTCCTTGTGAGTCCCTTCCACCTCAGGATATTCTATGATTCAATGATTTACATTCTAAATTTAAACTTAACATGTAATACTGTGCATTCAATTCAAAAAGTGACATTGAATAAAAAATCATAGAATCACAGGATAATAGAATGGTTTGGGTTGAAAGGGACCTAAAAGCCCATCTTATTCTACCCCCTGCCATGGACAGGGACACCTTGCACTATCCCAAGCTGCTCCAAGCCCCATCCAACCTGGCCTTGGACACTTCCAGGGATCCAGGGGCAGCCACAGCTTCTCTGGGAATTCTATTCCAGGGCCCCCCCACCCTCATAGGGAAGAATCCAGTGCTTCAATCAAAGTCTTTTTTAAAAGGGGGTGCTATAAAATGTTGCAGTAATTGTCTTCTTTTCTTCTGGAAGACATTCTTTCAAAAATTTTCGATCAGGACCCACTGCAATGTTTTTATGGCTATTTCCAAAAGACAAAGGGTTTGCTCCAAACAGAATTCTGTGAGATGGCCCCGAACTGATCCAACAGCTCTCGGCACAGTCCATACACATTCATAGAGGTTCCCCTCCTCCTGCTGCATTCTGCCTGCATCCCTGACATGCCAGTCTTAGTCACTAAATGCCCAAGAATTACATGGTTCCCTGCTGTGCAACCTTTTCGATGCTCAGTGCCTAACAACAGCGGATTTTTTTCAGTTTATGTCCAGTGTTCCACGATGCAAACATTCCTGGAAGTGAGGAGAGGCCCTTGATGAATGCAGTTTCTTACAGAACGTACTGATGAAAATCAACCTCCAAATCATAATTTAACAATAGCTAAAACAGTTCAGAATTAGAGAATATCAAGCTACAGAAAATGTTCACTACTGGTTTAAAACCAGTATCAATTCAATGCCCAGTTTTACACAGGCCTGCCCATCTCCCTTTGCATGCAGGACGTTACCACCATGTGCACATAACTCTTAATTTAGACTCAGACATATTTGGATACCAATATCTGGATAGGAGAGTAGTAGTATTAGGCAATTCCTTTGATCTGGTACACATATTAAATGCAGATACATTTAAACTGCATGTTTGTTATGAAAGGCAGCATTTTATGCAGCTCAGAGTATGTTTACATGATTTAACATTTGTTAACTTCCCATTCTGCAGTTAAACTGCCAGGACAGTATCGCTAATAAGGCCATGGCAATGCTCACAGTTCAGTGTCAATGTGTTAAATACAGGAAATTTCTTCTGATGGGGATACTCTGGGGAATGATCACATCATTGTTTTTTCTGTACTAGTGTTTTCACAATTGGCAGGTGAGCTATGTATTCCCTCAAAGCCCCTGCTGCATGTTGGGCACAAACTAAGCATTAAAATTGTATCTCTAAGATAACTGAGATGCAGCACTCAGACACAGAATATCCATTATTCCATGCTGTTCTAGGACAATTGTTTCCTGAAGGGCTCCAAGGTGAAAGGACCACAATGGCATAATGGCCTTCAATTTATAGTGCTTTAAACATTCAACAATTTCTATGTTGCTGCATTTTTCAGCAGTGTTAAGAAACATTAATAAAAAAATATTAAATTCTAGGTTAGTGTTTATTTCTTGGAAAGACTGAATGACTTTCAGACATTTCAGCACTTGCTTTATTTAAATTTGGTTTTGAAGGTCAGTCGCACTGCCAGGAAAGAGGTGAAATAGCCCTGAATTGACCAAGGGACATTTGTAAAATGCTTTTCACAGACAATGCAGGGAGCTGATCATTAGCTGCAGCATAGCCGTGTCTCCATCACAGGTGGGAGTGGGACCCATGTGGAAATCACCCTTCACTTTGCAGTGGTTTTCCCCTAAGTTTTTCAGTAGTTCCATGGAAATTACCTGGTAAGAGACTATGTGATTAACGCTCAAAAATTTCAATAAGGCTTGAGAAAAAACACCCAGAACATGCCAAGGTGACAATACAGAAACTGTGAGACAGAAATCTGATTGGAAAGCTCTCCATACAAGGAAACATTTTGGTCCTCTTCCCAAGCTGAATCACAAAGTTTGTCTGAATAAGGACCATATATAAAGGACTATATATGTTAAATACAGAAGGCAACTATGAATACAATCGTCTAAATCGGAATGTCAAATCTAGTTAGTCCAGAGTTTTTGGGAAGACTTATTTTTGGTTTCACTTTACTATGGAAAGTGAAATATTAGCTAACAAGAAATAGTGTGAAACAAAACAAAGCAATGATACACTGCTGTGTGATTTAATTCCAGATAACCTCCAGCTCAACCCCCAGAAGCACTTCCCCAAAATGCTTATTTGTCACAGAGGCAGAGTGGGAATCTCTCTAAACTATTTCAGAAGTGTGCCCTGTCCTCAGCCAGGACACCCTCATAAGGGTGAAAAATCACAGAATTTTCACAAATTGGCAGGTGTGTGCTGGTGGAATGATGGAATCAGCCTCAGCCTTACTGCAGGTGACTTCTGTAGCAGGGACCTCACCACATACATCAGCAGGTGCTAATGCAGAGTGGTTGCAGAAGGTATTTCAGGGAAACAGAGGAAACACCACTTCAGGATCTTGCTTCTGTGTCAAATCCAACCTGACTGAATCATGGCCCTTAGCAGAAACAACTTAAACACTATTCTTTTTAACCTTTGAGGCAAAAATAATTTGTGTAGAGTTTATAATCATAGAATTGTGTTGGAAGTGGACCTTGAAGATTGTCTAGTTCCAACCCCCCTGCCCTGGGCAGGGACGCCTTCAACTAGATTCAACATTTAATAAACAGTAAATGAATTAGACACCTGCCCAAGAGCTGGTATCTGTCTTTTATTTCAAAAGAGAGGTTTTATCTAGACCAGCTCTTTAACATTCACCAATCTTTAGACTGAAGACTTCAGAACTGGCAAAAACAAACCATGAGGAAATCATTGTCCAACTGAGAGCAGCACCGGAGCCAGCTGAGCGAGGGAGAGGAGGAAGCAGAGATTTTGAGTTGTTAAGCACAGGAAACACCATGCTGCCAGAACTGCTGTTAACTCACAGAAGGCTATGCTTGTGATGTGCCTGCCCAGGCAGGAACCCTCCTGTCTCAGCCTTCCCAAAGACTGGAGCAGAAAGTCAGGCAGGGAATACAGAGTCTACAGGAAGGTGTTGCTTGGCAGGGAGAACTGACTGCACATGTCAAGCCAGTAGGAAACAGCCAGACAAATGAAACAGACAGACAGATTAAAAAGATTAAGAAGATGGAGCATGACTTTGGTTCAAAACTGGAACAGTTGTTCTGTGAGAAAGAGACCAGGTCCTTATCAGGATACACTGCATCTCCTGAGTGCAGGCAGGGGAGGAAAGGACAGGGGACTGGAGCAGCACTGATGAAAAAGAAGAGATACAGCTATCCAAGGGAGGATTGGTGAAGATACTCTTTAGAGAATAAAAATTCAAAGGGAAATTTGCAAAGGCAATAAGAAAGCATACGAGCGCAATGTTACCTACAACCAACAAAGAATAGGGAAGTCAAAAAGGAATACAAATATTGTACAGATTCACCTCCTCCCATCCAACAAGTAAAAAGAGAGAGTTATAATTAGCAGCCAACCCAACTTCAATTGCTTGACAGATTCAGGAAAAAAATGATTACATAATCAATTAATAATCACCTACAGGATAATAAAGTGATGGAAATAGGCAACACAGATTTGTCAGGAGCAACCAATTAAATTTCCTTCCTTTACAGGTGACTGGTGTAACTGATAGGGCTGAAGCAGTAGATGTAATACAACCCCACTTCTATAAAGCTCTAAATACTGCTAGGCATGGAATCTCCATTGGCAAGCTAGGGAAATATTACCTGGATGAAAAAACCCTTGAGCTAAATCTTTAATTAATTTAAAAGATATGTTCAAGGAGCAATTACCAATATTCTTATTTTGAACTGAAAGAGGCATTAAGATGGAAATTCACAGGGGTCCACTCAAGCAATACCTAAATTATCCTCCAGTGAAGAGGGCCAGGGAAAAAGTGCAGGGGAAAGAAGGCAGGAGGATGTGCAAGTGTGGATCTTTGTGATCCAGAATGATCTTTACAAGCTGGAAACAAAGTCAATAAAGACCTCTAGGACGAAATTTGGTAAAGGCAGGTTCAAGTCATTGTGTGTGGGAGTAAGTCATGAAGTGCACCAAGAACAACTAACAGAAAAAGGGCCAGATGGCAAAATTGAAGAAAAGAATAGAGGACCCAGAATTTAAACACCAGTAAAAAACCCCAAGCTCATTCTTGAGGCATAAGCAGGACTGCAAAACACAGGACTAGTATTCCTGAGAGTGTAAGTATGAGCCAGGTTCTGAGATCCCAAAATAGATGTCAAATTGCAGGGAAACAATAAAGACAATAGATTTTAGAACATGACAGATAAAGCGGAGCTGAAGGAACCTGATGTATTTGATTTACAAAAGAAAACATTAAAGCGAGATTCATGAGAGACTTACAATGCAAAAATCTGCAAAATGACAGTCATCCTAAGCAGGGCAGGAAAAAACAAATGACAGGCATTATAATTTGGTTCAAAGATTTACTTTAGATATTAGGAAAAGTTTTCTGACTAAAAGACGTACTAAGTCTTCAGAGATTTCTAGAAAGGCTGCAGAAACCCTTTTGATTTGTTGTTGCTATAAACACGTTAGACAAACAGCTATTTTGGTGCGTAAGATGATTTCTTACAGACCTCCTAGCCTTAATTTTCTATAGTTAATGGATTATTTTGCTACAGCCAGTGCAACTCTAGACCAACAAAAGTCGAAGCAAACTGAAGAAATTGTTTCTAATTGCTTAAGGAAAATTAATCTTAGGAATTTTTGTCAAAGTCACTAAAAGACATAGAATAAAACAGATATTCAAGTCTAAATGTGATTGAAACTCATTAGAGGTGGCAAACACTAATACACTGCATATTTTCATTCATTTTGCTTTATTTAGAGAAAACTTTTTCCCCATAATAATTTGTTACTACCGATCAGGTTATGTAATGGCAAGGTCAACTGAGATTATGTTGTTCACTAGGTTCACCCCTCACATTCAAAGCCTAATTGTAACTGTAATGAAGAAATATGTGAGAACTTAGTACTTCCATCAAAGTACTTCCAAAACGTCCTTTGGATGGAAAAAATGAGCCCCTTTGACATTCAGGACAAGAACTCAATGAATTGTAAATCATCACATATGGTGACATCATCCCTGCTGTGGGAGGGAGCAGAGAGGGACAGAAAAATGCATGGGAGAAAACCACTTATTTCCAGTCACTTCATGGAGTGGCTGTAATTAAACCTCTGAATCCAGTCAAAGTGCCAGCCTCAGGAGCACAAGTTTTCACCTTATGAGTACAATTGATCATTTACACCTATTTTGATGAGCAGAGAAACATATCCAGTTACTGTTTTGTACAAATATATGATTTACCATCCAATCCAAATCCTGTCCTTTCCTAAACACCAACGAGTTGGATTAGGCTCAGGATTAAGTGTCAGGATTAAGTTTCAGCCCTGTGGGGAGGATGCTCAGAATATCTCTCTCACACTGAACCCACCTCTTTCCCTACCTAACAGGCTGATTTATTCCTGGTGGCCAGGAAATCACACTTCTCTGTTTTCAATGTCTGGGTTTTTATCTGTTGGGTTTTAATATGGGTGTCTAATTAATACCTTTTTTTTATTGAGATAATTAGTGCTTCTTGGAAATATGAATAAGCCACCAAGTAGTCGATAAGAACTTCAAGTAGTATGAAAGGTGGAATATCAGCATGAGGATAGAAATAACCTAAAGCTCTGTATAACAGAGAATTGACTTCTTAGTGTAAACTGGCATTTTTCCCCACTCAATTTTGCAGCCTATCAACAGGAATTTCTAGGTTTTAGGAACATGTGAGCAGTGAAACTTGGATTTTTCAGGCAAATATTGCTCCAGTGCTGTTATTACGTGATAAAATGCTGACCAGTTTTTGGGCAGCTGTGGTATCCCATTGACAAAACTGAATGCTTTCATACAAGAACAGAAACAAAGCAAATTCTCTTTCTTTTCTGGCTCACGGACCAGCAGGCACACAACAAATAAGTAACATAATGAACATACGGTGTGGTAGTCCTACTTATTGATAATTATCTTTTACATATCTGAGTAAGCTTATGTTCCTGAAGGTGTAGGGATACCCTGGAGGAATAACAGCAAGAATTAACACTCTAGTGCACATGCTAATTAGGATTTAATTAGGGAATTTTAAAAATGCAGAATGCATGTTTTCAGCAAGTGCAAATCACCAACTTACCACTTGTAGGGTTTTGGGGTTTTTTATTGCAAATATTATAATTGTCACTTTATGTAAAATTTAAGAAATTTAAATTCTATTTCAATTTTTAGGAAGAAATAATTTTTCCTCTAGCACATTTTCACCTGTTATAATTCTTACAGCATTCCATCCCAATTTATAATTTTTTCTATATTACTAATTCAGCGTGGAAGATATTAAATTGCTTTTCTTTATGCTATTACAATGTACACAGGATGTTCCCTACAAATTGCTCTATAACATTTTCCTTCAACCTTTGCTGCTTGTCTGAGTAAGAGTTATACCCTGTGGGTCAATAAAACTATTCCCTCAAAAACGGAAAATGGTGCAACCCTTTCTGTTGTTTTTTTTTTTTCCCAGGAAAAAAGCAAAATGAAAATGCCAAGCTTTATTTCAACACAACATTGCTTTCCCTTCATGCTCCCACCTTTCTCTCCCAACCAGATGTTCCATTTCATTTGGAGGCTGGTGAGATCCTGACATCAGTAATCTGGGAATTTTGACCCTGATCTAAAACTGCACAGTGCTAATGGGAATTCTTCCAGTCCTTTCTCTGTGTTTGGCCATTCTCTGTGTCTGCTCACTGGAAGATCCACACAGGAGAGAAATAAACATGCAATAAAAGCAAATTTTAAAGATCTCTCTAGCTGGGCTCTGAGAGAAATTTCTAGCTAGGGACTTTCTAATGAAAGGGAATTAACAAGATGATTAAAGTGCTAAGAAAAACTTGATTTGCATCAGTATTTTAATTCTTTCAAAACAGACCCTTTAAACAGAAGGTAATCTTGTCAAATACCTTTCCCCCTTAATTATTAATGCTAATTGCTGTTTTTCATTGTTTTCTTTTCAAAATCAAAACTTTTCCAATGTGCTTCCTTTGCTGTTTCTGGATGTGTTTTCAGCCCCAGTGCTCAGTGAAGCCTCAGCCTGTGCATGGTGTATGATTTGTGTCATGCGAAGGCCACCACAGTAACACCTCCTGAGACTTCCCACTTTTCCACTTTAATTCCTGGACATCTTTAGAACCTACTAATTAGACTCCAGCACAGCTAACATCCTTGCAAGTGACTCCACCCTCTCATTCACTGCAGGTATGACTGAATAGGGAGAAAGGAAGTAATGGCTGACTTTATAAGAATCTCTGTGATTGAACAGCAGTGAGGGCACTGATGGCACAGCCTGTCAGAACCACCAGAAACCACGGCAGGATTGCACAGGACACAGAGAACACCTGTGGACCACCAGTCCAAAACTCATTTGAGTCAGCAGTCACCACCAACACTGAGGAGCAGCATCAGTTTAGGGATTGGAAAGGCCACCTTAACTTTCTTTGTTTTCACAGGCTGCATTTTTATTAATTTGCTGAATCAAGATATGAAAAAATGAAAATTAAATGAAAACCAAGGAAAAAAACCAAACCAACCAACAAACCACAGACCAAACAAGATACTTCAATAAGACAGCCCTGATACCTCATTTAATTGCATGAGTGTTTTTTTCTGCTGATATTTAGGCAGGTAATTTGGGTTCTGCATCAGTGAAGTCATCAGGGTATTACTGGTGGAGTGGGGAGAGAGCACCTGTACACACACACAAGCACTCAGTACGACAGGATCAACCAGAAAGAAAACCCCTACAATGCTAACTGGGAGATGCTGATGCTATATCTTCATGGTAAAAATCAATTCATCTACCTTCAGATATAAACTATTTTTCAAAAAAAAAAAAAAACCAAAACAAAAACCCCCACCATCAACAACAAAAAACAAACAAACAAAAAGAAAAAAAACCCAACCCAAACCAAACGAAAACCCCAATACTTCCCTTGTCCTAAATATGGTTGATCTACTCTAAAGTGATCTAAATAAACACTTCACTTCCTTCAGTGTTTGTACTGAAGATTATTAGGAGCAATCAAAACATTCCAGAAAACATCAGAAGGGAAGATTTCTGTCCTTTACTTGTCACCAGTTCCAAAAATAAAATTCACTGTTTCTGAAGATCATGCCCCATGTAAAAAATAAGTGAATATATTCTTAAACACTGTGAATTTGACTGTCAGTTAAGTTACATTTTAAAAAAATAATAGAAGCTGAAGGACCTGTCTGGCAGTATGGAGGTGCTGTTAGAGGATAGCCCAGCAAAAACCTTTAGACTTTGTTTAGTCTTCCCTTTGCTTTCATTCAGCATTCAGGTTCACCCTCACTCAGACTAGATTATAACATAATACCAGGCAAGAGCTAATAAATCTGTGCTCTCAGTACATCACTCAGCTGGCTCTGGTATCACAATATTTAAAGGATCTATCACAGCATGAAACATTTCAGCTAAGTCTTTGTAACAATGGCAAATTAAATAATTTTAAAACAGTTTTATAACCCACTTCCAATAGCTGGACTGAATTTCAAGACAGCATATAGGAAAATGTTAAAAACAGCACAAAAAGGCAACGTTTTTTTAAAACATTGTTTCAGAAAAGACTTTAAATGAGATTAAATTTAGCAGATGTTTGTAGTTAATTAGTAGGTCATGAAATTTCAATAAATGTTTCAAACCACATGAAATTTAGCAGATGTTTTGAAGATAATTACTAAGTCACTTAAAGAAATATTTACTTTTTGACTACTCACAATTTGTACAGTAAAACAGGTGTTTTTATTAGCACTTCAAAGCAAGATCAGGGATAGATTTTATCTTGCAGAAATTGAGTTTATCCTGCTGAAGTGCCAAAAGCTGTCAATTGAAATATTGAAATATAAATGCAGCTTTTCACAGAAGTTCTGTAAAACGCAAGAAAACATCAGACCAAGAACTTCTACAGCTGGTAACCCATCCTGCTGTACTTTCAGTGACTTCCCCATCGAGCACAGCACTGGATGTATTCATATTACAGTTTCACCTGCAACCAAACCAGTGGAGGGCAAAAAGTTCAGAAAATAAGTAGAGTCTCAATTTCTTCCTGGACAAACTCATCTCTCCCCAGTAACTCCTCCAGGAAGCCTGGCAAGACCAGGTTTAGGTTTAATTTGTAGGTTGTAGGAGAAAGATGGCATTTCTTGTCAGGGCCAGAGGTGCTTTCTCTCCACTTCCAGGGAACACAGTCAGGGGGTCAGATGGGGGAGAAATTCAGGCAGATTGCAGGCAGAGCCCTGGTCTAGATGACCAAGGGACTGCAGTAAAAGCAGTTTTATTGACAGATGTCCAACCAACACTGGAATAACCCTGCAGTAACACACTGCTTGTTACCACAGCCCAACACAGGAACTGCAGTCCAACAAAAGCAGAGCTGTCCCAAGAGCCCACCGTGGACCAAGAGAGGGAATCCAAGGAAAACCCTCATGCTTGATGTGCCCAGTATCTGCATTCAGAGCCTGGTACAAATACAGGGCATTACTGGGAACAGACACTCACCAGCACACAAAATTTAACATAAATTATGGGATCACAATTAAGGGATTTTGTGCAAAGTTTTGCCTTGGGGCATTTGTTGCAGCGTGGTAGATGAGAGGTGCCACGACCTTCCTAGAAGCGTCCCCACGGGGGCTGGAGCCGCTCCGGCAAAGCCGCTGCGCTGAAGCTGGTCAGATCGGAGTGCTCCAATAGCTCCCGTCCTGTCCCGTTGGCTGAGCCTCCATGGCTGGGTGGCTCCCGGAGGCAGCAGCTCAAAGGGACCAGGCTCTCATAGGAGTGAAAGCAGGCAGCACCCATCTCAGCCAGAGAAGCAGCCAGGCGCACACACACACTCGCTGCGGGCGACGAAAGAGCCAGGAAGGACCTTTGGCATGGTGTGTTCCAAGAGAGGCTTTACTTCACCTCATCATGAAGGGGACCAGGAGCCCAAGGCCAAATGGGGCAGGGGTTTGGTGTTTATAAAGGGGGTCTGCAGGGCGGGCAGAGATGGAACCAGGGCAAGGGAACCAATAGGGAGAGGCTGGGTTACAAGGGCAAATAGGAGAGCAGGGAAGGGAGAACATACAGATCAATCAAAGGAACACTGTGTCTTAGGAGAAGCCTGCCTATCAAGCCTGGGGGAGAACTCCCCGCCACAGCCCCCAATGGGCTGGGTGACCCCAATAGGGCATTCCTGTAGAATTTCAGCTGCTTAGGGCAAATCTGCAGCCTCAAGCATGACAGAGATACTGAAGGTTTTACATACGATGGAATTGTAGGATTTTGGTTTTTCTTACTGCAGCTACAGTGACACATTTTCTGTTCTGGAGGTGAAGCTGTTCAAATAAGACATATTTGGCTCAACAACACTGGTTGTACCATCCAAGTCATCTCCCCCAGGCATCTGCAGGTCACATTATAATCCAGAATCTGTTTTAAACAGCTCCAAGGAGCAGGAATAACTGCTAGGGGACACCACAAGCTCTGGCAATTTGTGTTGACATTTGTCTTTATCCCACAGCATATTTAATACAGATTAACCCCTAACCTAAACACTTCAGCCTACTCTGCTATCTCAAATTCTGCAAATAGTTGCAACGACTGATTTCACAGCATTTCAACAAAGGGTTCAGTGGAATTTCAGGGTTTATAAATCTTAAATTATATTTTGGTTCTGCAAAACAAACTTTATGATATTTTTTTTTAAACGCAGTAGGGAATTTTCCACAAGTGATTTTGTTTTTTGCATGAATGATGTAAAAATGTGGAATTTAAATACAGAAGATAAAAGTTCCTGATGCAGATTCCATTAACAAAAGGAATCAGTGTTTCACTAACTTCAGGTGGAGGGGGTTGCCCATTCCCAGACTGTACAGGAGTGGAGCTGGAGCACTGGAAAGTATGAGACAGGAGCATCTGGGATGGCAGGAAGAGGAAACACCACAGTGAAATTAAGTTTAACTTCTACAAATGACTTAGCAAGAGCTAAGACCAGAATTTAGGAGGTTTTTTTCTTTCTTTGTAGTACAGGAGACTACAGTTAATGGTACATATAAAAATCAATTCATTGTTAGCAATAACACTTCTCTGCCTCTTATCTTTACTTTTCCCATCCCGATTTCTTGAAATAAGCTGAATAAACATCAGGTTGCACACCTGTCACTTTTTTAAGCAAGAAATTTCGCTTTAACCAGACAACCTACATTCAGAAGCTTTTCTTAAACCAAGTATGTGAAGTCTAACTAAAAAAAAAAATTAATTCTAGCTCCTTCTAGGCAGTAGACCGGTTCTATTTAAAGCTGAAAAATGAAAATATAAAACAAAGTGTCAAAATATAGAGATTGTAAAGCGAGAAAGAGGCAGCATTTATACTGTTTGTCATTCCTAATTGACTGTTACCAACCTAACAGGACATATAATGATGAGAGAATGATGAAGAAAACTGAGAACTGAGACCATGCTTGGAGCATCCCAAGGTGCTCTGTGGACCAAGAAGGCAAAAGGAGTTTTCATAATGATCTGGGTGCAGCTGGACTTCTGTGAAGAGAATGAAAGTTTGTTCACATCTTACTGTAGAGATTCCCAGAATCTTTTGGAAAGGCACTGTTCCAGGGCAGTTTGCTGCAGACAGAGTTCTGCTGTGTTCTATTCCACCAGCCCAGGGGTTATTAGAACAGGACAGGGAACCCCCTCTGAACCCTCAGTGTTCACCTGAGTGGCCCCAGTCAGAGGGATGAGGACAGGTGACCCAGGTGTCCTGACCAAGAAATGGATGATGGAAGATCAGAGAGGCTGCTCACAAACAGAAACCAGTGAAAGGCTCCTGCCCAGTTCACCCATTCCAGTTGGAGTACAGACAGTGAAATGAGAGTATGTCTCGGTTTGAAAGACAGGTGTCTGCTTAAGGAAGGCAGCAGCCTCCCTTGGAATGGAAAAATGCAACTCCCCTCTCTCCAAATTTTTATAATTTTGAAATTAAGGGGCTTTCAGGCAAAGATATGGGGAATAGGAATAACAGTTCTTTTACTGAAATATATATAAATATATATATATAACAAAGCAATAATACAAAAACCACTGGTTTAAGCTGGCAGTCAGGGTACGACCTGGCACCCTGCCAGGCAGGGTGGGGGTAGCAGTCTGGTTTGATGACAGCTGCAATTCTTCCTTGAAGTAGCCCTGTTGAAGACGGTGATCCTGCAGAAAGATCTGGTCCTTCTCTGGAGACCCAGTGGTGGTTAGGGAGCTCTTGTCCTCTGGGAATCCAGTGGTAGTGCTGATCCTCTGGGAGTCCAGTGGGAAAAAGCTCTGCCTTGCTGCTCCAAAACCCCAGACTTTATCCTGGTGAGAATGCTTGGCTCCTTGCCCCTGGGCGGAGCATCTCACAATGGGATGGTGAGTGATGGGCAAGGCCTTAATGGGCCATTAACAGGAGATAATCAGGAGCCAGTTATCTGTGAGTCATGCAGGAAGGCCTTGATGGGCCCATTAACAGGAGATAGTCCAGAGGGAGGAGGCAGGGAGCACCACCCTGCCTGGTCTCAGCAGCTCATGAAAATGGTGAAAGAATATTTTTTGGGGCCTATATTACACTATAACCTATGACAGAGTATTTTCTGCTCTAGTCACATGCCCCATATTTAAACAGCAAAGATTGGGGTCCCAGTAAAGATAAGGCAAACTCCTTATTCACAGTACATCCTAATGAGAGCTCACATCCATTTCCAGTAATTATGCGGGAGGCCTTTTATGTCAATCCTTTTCCTAATCACTGCCTTCTCCATCTCTTTTTCCTTCCTTCCTGACTCTGCACTTAAGTCATAATGCTGAACATGCAATATATCAACATCCTGGCTTTCCAAAACATGAAGCCCACTTGAATGGATCAGCTCCCCACTTAGGAAGCTTTAATGTGGAATGTGGCTTTGGCTAAAGTTGAAGGGAGCAGCACGTGGTGCTTCCCTCGGTGGGTTTGGATGCATTATTATAACCCAGCCAGTGGATATTGATGGACAGCTCACAACAACTCCACATCCAGGATTTCAATTTGCCCACAGACTCAAAAGGAAGAGGCTGTCAGAGCTGCTGGGAGCTCACAGGAGGACAAAACAGAGCTCTGTCACTAAATATGCAGCAGCAGACTGTATAGGAAATACTCTGATTCTCATCTGGTTGAAATTATGCATTTGCTTATGATGTGTCCGTGGTGTGACAGACACAGGATGTGCCTTACAGCTCCAGCATGGCCTGATTTGTGTGCACTGATCACACAAACCCCCTTGGCAGAGTGCAACTCTCCTGATATTGATTAAACACACAAATACACATTGTGATAACCAGCCTGCACAAGATTCCACACATTGATTCTTCAGGTAACAACACCTTTTGGATTCAACTACCTTCCAGTTACATCTATCCTGGTCTAACATCTTCATCATAAGATCAAGGATTATTCACACTAAAATAATTCTATTATTATTATTGTTAAAAACAGCCATGATAGCAAAAAATGTAAATGTAAATTCCTTATATTTAAGTGCCAGGTAACTTAACTTTATACCCACTATTCCACACCTGTAATTCTTCAAATAAAAGCCTGAAAAAATAGTGTTCCTTCCTGTGACTACTTTTTAAAACAAGTTAATTTAGAAGAAAGATCATTTCATTTGAGTGCATTTCAGATGGTTGTATGAGCAGCAGATTGCCCCACACAAATACTGACCTGTGGAAAAAAAAAAATGAACAGTACAGGGTACAAGCTTTTGGTATCTGCAAATTAAACATTTATTTTTAATATTTAGAATCGTAGGATATCCTGAGCTGGAAGGGATCCACCAGGATCATCCAGTCCAGCCCCTGTCCCGGCACAGACCCCCCACCAACCCCACCCTGGGCATCCCTGGCAGCGCTGCCCAAACGCCCCTGGAGCTCTGGCAGCCTCGGGGCCGTGCCCATTCCCTGGGGAGCCTGGGCAGTGCCAGCACCCTCGGGGGGAAGCAGAACCTTTCCCTGAGCTCCAGCCTAACCCTCGGGACTTTAGACCTTTACTGCAGTTCAGATTCATATTCTCCCTACCTAGAGTTTAAACATGTTTCAAAGCATATTCACATATAACTGAAATCCCATTTAGTGTGCGGTTGGCACCTGCTTTTTTGAACTCTCCTGCTCATGATCACGCATTACAAACACTCTTTCCTCCATCACTGTTTTCAGCTCTTTCAGCCTTCCTCCCCACGCAGCTCTGGGGAGTTTCACAGGGTCCCCTCAGCCTTCCAGAGCTCAGCTGGGGAGGGGACAGCAGTGGCTTCAGCCAGCACTGACCCTGTGTCAGAGCAGCTGGCAGCCCTCCTGCACGGCTCTGCCTGGGCTGGGTGTGACACACCGAGTTTGGAACAGGACAGGACATTTCCTGGCAATAACATGCATCTCAGTAGTTCTGCAATGGCAGGAACAAGTAATATATTCCCGAAGGTCTTTAACTCCTGCCTCTCTCTCTCTGTTTCAAAAGCACTTGGGAAACACTCCCTCACATTTTTGAGTCTATTTATATTAAGCCTGACTGGGGGAGATTAATTTCCTGGGGTCCATTGCACATAGAATAATATACAAACACACAAAATTCTCCCTCCTATTGTAACATTAAGTCTGTGCAAAAGTATTTTTTTCCCATATTGCCTCCTGTTTCACCTCCTTTGAAGACATTTAGCCAGTGACCAAGCTGACTGTGTTTGTGCTGCTCTGCTAACATGGGTCTGCACAAGTGCAGGAAGATTTCTGACACTTCAAACAGGTTTGTAACTCCAGGAACTTACTTATTCTTTCCAAATGAATGATGGTAAGGATTCTATAAAAGGAAAAGAAGGTCAGGGGAAGCTGACAAGCTACTAGGTCAAGAAAAAGGTGAACGATTTGAAAGACTTTGCAAGCTTTGGATGGCATTTCCCCTAGTACAGCAGGGAGCAACAAATGCCACTGCAAGGGGATATAAAGGAGGAGATGGGGATGGGGCGAATTTCTGTTTCAGGTGAAAGGAAAAGGGAAATCCAGTCCTGCAAGGACATCTCAGAAATTCACAGTGCTGTTGGGTAAGAACAATCTTGAAGATTGAGAAGATGTTTTTGTGAACATTGAACAGGTTGAAAAATGGATCAGGGCATATAGAATTCTTCTAATGAAGAAAATTACAGAAATCAAACTAAAATTTAGCTTCTTATTGTATTCCAAATTGAAATCTACAGACTGAGTGATCCTTAATCCAGAATGTTATGGTCCAGGAGCTGAAACTGATCATTCAGCATCCCTTCATCTTGGCTTCTGCCCTTTCCTGGAAAAGCTGACAAAAACAGAAGTCTGGACAGGGAATCTTGTGCCCATAATCCCAGTGCCCTTTTTTTTTTTTTTAAATTCTGGTGCTCTGCCACCTAAGAAGCACAGATAAACGTGTGAGCTCGTATCTCTCTGCACAGTGTGGTTCAGCATAGGATCAGCAGTAGCTGTTATTGCAACTGCAATTTCAAGGCTTGGGCTCAAACCTTCAAAACTTCTGAAATGCTATAATTGCCTAAAAGAAATGACATTATTTCTTCCAGACAAACTTCTTGACCACAGTTCCATGACCAGCTGTGGTTTTTTGGCAAGCGGCAGAACATTCTAAGACTACAGGGAGCACAGACTATTTAAAATGACTTTGTGCTGTCTGAAGAGTTTATTGAATTATGTGTGTATGGGGGGACAGAAATATTGTTGGCTCTCAGAAAAAAAAAAAAAAAACCCTCAGGTTATGTAAGAACAAAGTAATGGTAGATCATCCCTTGGGTTTGCATCACACTCTTCCTGCAGTTGCTATTTTCTGCTGCAGCAAGGCTCTGTCTTCTGCCAGTGAATTGTTTTAACTGTCAGGCCAACAAAGAACTTCAGCAAAGGTTCCCAGTCAGAGTTCTCCAAAGTCAATGATAGGAACCAAACTTGGCTCTAGAATTCTTTTTTAAATGAAAATTTATTTTCTTGTATTAATTTATACTCAGTAATCCCAGCTGAAAGTGCCATCCATAAACGTGTTCATCTACTCCTCCCAGATCCTTTAGCAGTTTTCAGAATTCTCTCAGATTACACAGAGACTTGAAAGGGACAAGTCATAAAATAAGAAATATCTCACATTTGTTTCTGCTTTTAGTTACATTCATATTTAACTGAGCTGTGCTTGTCTGATTTGGCTCCACTTATGAGCTAAAATGCGAGTTTCACCACGGATCATGAAGGCCTCCTCAATTTGTAAACTAGGAATTAACACAGTTTGCTTTAACACTGTAAAATCTTGAAAACAAACAAATCATGAGAAGCACCAGCTCCTCTCATTTTAAGTGACACATTCACACCTTTGCTGATAGCATCCTTTGGCTGCAGAGAGCTTCTGCAAGGTTGGGCTAACAATGCAGCAGAGTTTATGTTTACATGGTGAGAGCTGTATCCTGGAAACAGAAGGAAAGTTTCTTGGGTAATTCAGAATATAATATCACCTTGTATATTCCGGCTTCTTCTTCACATTTTTTCCTCTCGGGTTTGTTTTGTTGTTTGGGGTTTTTTTTGCTAAACAATGGCCATTGGAAAAGTTTCTGTGGATTCCATTGAGTTAACTGTGGCATAAGCCAAGCAGAAATAGTCTGACCAAAGCTCTGCCTGCAGGCAGACAGGGAAAAACATGAAACAAATTCTACTGGTTTCCTCAGCAAACAGGATAAGGCTTTTGCTGCAACACCCTGAATTTCAGTCTAACCCATTTCAAATTCAGAAGGCATCTTTCTGTTAGACATTTGAGCATTCCCCAACACAACCCATACTTGGAGCTTTTAAGAACAATCACTGTAATCATCAATGCATATAGACTAGAAAAAAGGGAAGACAGCAGTTATCACGCACAGGGGTTTTCATTAAGCTTTACCACAAAGTCATTAATATCCTCAAAAGCAAAATTAATGATGGGGTTTTTTTTCAGATTTGCCGAGAAACACTTTAGCACAGCCACCCCCAGACACAGATCTGTAGTTTCAATACAGACACCATTCCCCATTTCCCCATTTTCCCATTTCCCCCAACCACAACATCCTAATATTAATTTGAAGTTACCCCTAAGCCACGACAACTTGGCTTCTTCAGACAAAGCCCAGCTATTTCCAGCAAGTCTGCAGATCTTTGGTTCATACCCCCACAACCCAAAAAGCAGCACTTTTTTTTCAGTGAATATTACAGAAAACAGCTTAAATTATCAGCATCTTGCCAACTCCCAAATGGGAAAGTTGTATAAGCTCATATTCGAAGAGCAAAACCACTGTGTCCCCATCTTGGGACGTACAAATAACTGCTTTAAAAGGATCTACTTGCTGAAAAGAAATATGCAGAAATGACCCTGCATCCTTAAGTTAGTTTAATTTGTTTTCCTTTTTTTTTTTTTTGACCTCCAAGTGCCATCACAGAAACAAGCACAGAACACAGAACACTAATTAGGACACTCCAAGCACTCTTAATAAGTCTTAATAAGCAGTCTGCCTGTACTGTATGAATCAGCACCACTGTCTGAGGAACTCTGGCAGTTTTCAGGCAATATTCCACCACAGTCTGTACATTCCTCTGCCAACAAAAAACTCACCAGCACCTCTGCCAAAACTCAGCCCACACTTACTTTCCTTCTAGTTACTTAAAATGAGATTAATGAGCGACTCACTTAAGCTTATTTTTTACTTATTATGAGTTTATTCAATTTTAATGTAGCCTAAATCAACAATTATGGGACCTTTGTTGTTGTTTGCTTTTAATGTTTTAGGCACTTTCAGGATTTACTTATCACATTTGAAAAAACGGCAAAGGTGCTCTGGGTAATTTTTCCTCTGGAAATGTACATTTGCAATTAAAATTAATTGCAATTATTAAACACCAACTCTTCGCCTCCATTATCTGATCCCTCACATTAGAAAAGAGAAACATTAAAATATTTATTTGCAAGAATTAGAGAACATTACTTTGGGCCTTAGTGAAGTCTAAAATGCCCATTAAGTGTCTGAGTGAGCTTTGGAATACTCAAATTCCCATTAAAGCTAAAATATTGACCACAGCACCTTCATCTTCTTCTGAACTCACCTACAAGTTTAAATCAATTCCTCAGTTGTCTGATACTTTGAAGCAAGTGGCTATTTGAAAATATCAGGGTACAAAGAAATGAGGAGCATCAATCCCTTGAATAAAAGTATTTCCCTCTTTTGCCCTTTCTTAGAAATATAAAAATCGTTTAGGTTGGAAAGAACTCTAAGATCACTGAGTCCAACCATTATCTTGATTTATAACACTTTTTTAAAGAGGAAAAAATCAGAAAAATAGACCAAAATATCCTCATCATTTAAGGTTCCATGTAGCACACATAATTTTAACACCTCACGGCTTTGAAAAAGAGCTTTTTAAAAAAAATATTAAGGTCCAATTCTGTGAAATTCTGTTACATTTCCCAATTATTTGCAGAAGTATTCTCCTTGATCTCATCCAACTTTGACACATTTGTGCATGCTGTTCATTAGCAAGCACATAATTTGGTTCTAACTGTATATTTTGAAATGTCCTGGCTAAAAGATCTTGAAATATTTCCAATAGTTTTGCAAAGTGGCCATGCCTGATTTTCAGCCTGGACTGAACCAAGGGACTCTGATGGAGATGACTGGAACACCTGAGTATTTAATAGCAGGGGTTTGGATTTGTGTGTGTCATGGGAGGTCCTAAATTCCTGCTTTTCAGGACACAGTCAGATCCCAAGATCAGCTGGGACATAAAGAGTGAGTCCAAAATTGTATCATGAATTTAGATGCTTGCTGTTTATCCTCTGCAGAACCAGACAAGGCACTGAAATTTCCCTGGCCCTCCTACCTCCAAACTTGAATCCAGTCTGCCTGATGCTAACACCTCTTTTCCTTTGATTTATATTAATAAACCAACAGTAACATTAGCTGTAATCTCACTTATATAAAAATACACTGCTCCAATGAAGTAAACATAAGTAAACAACTTTCCAACCAATTTCTTAATTTTGTTTGTGCCCATTTCTGCTGTCTCAAATAGAGTACAGAATAAAATTAACCTGCAGAGTCTTCAAGAAGCAAATTAAAGCAAGAAAAATCTCCATTTTTTTATCCTAGTAATATTTTATTTAATTGTAATCACCTTGAATTAATTTAGACTTTTCCCAACAAAATGTTATTTTCTATTGATCAGACAAAAGCAACCAACCTAGATCAATAGGTTTACTAATTTCACATCTCCTGATAAAGGCAACTTATTTCTCTACTTCATAAATGCCAAATAAGCAACCTTCTCTTTTCTTGCTGAAATAACTAGATCCATACAAACACTGCTATTCAACAAACAGTACCACCACTAATACTGTGAAGTTCTTAAATACTCAGATTGGGTCATTAAAACAGGTTGGTGTAGAATTAATTGACAAAAATTGCTACAACTCACCTGAAAACTATTTGGTCATGATGAGGGAAAAGGCTAAATCGTATGTAAAATCATATTCTTAAATTAGCATGAATCAGCCTGGCAGTTAGGCTGTTCACAGTTTAATCCTCTTGCTTGACAGACTTAAGAAACATTATATATTATTAATATGGCTAGCTAATTTCTAATTAGGAACCCATTAGCTACCAGAGCTATCTAACTACCAGAGATTTTGATGTATTTGCAGTCAGCCCGGCCAAAAAACAAAACAAAACAAAACAAAACAAAAAAATTACTAGGTGACCTCTTCCATGGGATTCTTCCATCTGTCCATTATCATTTAATGCCAGTCAAATCTGGATTAAAATAGAAAAAAATGTTGATTTGTTCTGACCTAATTTCCTCAGTGCACAATGACCTCTTACCTTCTTCTGTGGGCTTCCCCTTGGGGGAGCATGTCTTAATTCAAACTGTTTTTTCTTAATTAAGAATTAAAACCCCAAGTTATTTCCTGGCTCACTCATTCCCTTAAGTTTGAATGTGTACCCTAAGAGAAATGCAAGCATTAAATCAGATATATATGGCCTATTTGCAAAATGGAGGAATAATAATTGACATTAGCAGGATCTGAGTTGAGATCAGAAGTCAGGATGGTTCCACTGGCTCTGCAAGGGAGCTCCCAGAAAACCAAAGCATTGCACAAGGGGATGTGAGGCTCTGCAAGGACAGACAAGTGGACAGGAAAAATGAAGAAACTGCTCAAGGCTTGCTGAGATGTCCAATAACAGCATCACTCCTCCACAGAGAGGGAGTGTCGAGTTAAACACTATTTAGCTGGTTTTTTCCTTTTGTTGCTTAGGGCTCGTAAAAGGAAAATTAGTCTGCAAGAGTCTTGAATAAGCTTTATTGGAGCTGTTACTATCACCAGCTCAACTCACAGCTTCAGCCCAGGTGGTAGGCCCTCTTCTGGAGAAGGTTTAAGAGCAACAGTGCAGCATTTGAAAGAGAAAAATTGTAAATATTACAAGGTTCTGTTTTCCCTGCACTGAAGGGACAGCAGACCATTAAGGATAAGAAAATGCAGAAACTTGAAAAACACCCAAATTTATTCTGTGTAATACCTGGAAAGACTCTGGAATCCCTAGGACTAAAGGGATGCTTTGCCATAGCCACGTACTGCTGGAGCAGACAGCCTCAAGTATCTAGGGCATGTTTCTAAGGAATATGGGAACGCTTTTAAAAACTGCCCATCAATGAACTGCTGCTTCTCTGTAAATCTTATTTCAGCTGCTCTGGCTCCTGAGTGCACTGAGGAGCAGTTTCCATCATTTTACTGGGGGCTGACATGAAATTCTGCTCTGGAGCAGAATGAAGCACAGAAAGAAGTTCCAGACTTTCATAGAACAGGATGTAACAGACTGAGCAGCATCTCATGTCCCAAAATTCATAGAGCACATGTCAAATACACAAACAAGATGCAGTGGGAAGAGTAAAGCCAACCCGGCCAAGGACAGCTGCCTACAAACACTGATCTGGTGCTTTTTGTCTCAAACCTGTGGATATTGACTGGGATAAAATGGACTGAGTGGCAGCACAGCTTTCAGCTGGGTCAGAGGTGGTTTGGAGATAATAATTGGATGCCAAGTCACAAAAAAAGCAGGTTTTAATCAAAGAAGAAAATTTTTCATGATATTCCACTTTTGAAATAAAGCAAAAAGCTCGTGTATTATCCTGTGCTTGCAAACTGTAAACTGTGAGCCTGTAATCCCACTCAAAGTAGCAAAGGAAAGGTCTCTTATTGCTGTGAAGTTTTTAAGATTTATTCCTCTCATCCACTGTAGTATATACAAGTCCCCTTTTCTTCCCCTCCTCTTTCAAAATACCAAAATCAGATGGGTTTTTTTTCCCTTGTTTGTTTGCTGTTTTTTTAAGAGTGATGGAATCTGAGTCAGATTTTAAAAACATTAAAAATTTCACTCAAACCCCAAGTCAAAACAAAACCAGAAAACAAAACCAAACTAAAATGTCACAAAGTATTGATATATTACTAATATTAATTTATCATATAATCTGACTTCTAGATTTCATGAAGAGAAAGAATTAATTTGGGGGTTATCCACTACCCTATAATGAAGATTTCAAGTCAAGCATAAATTATGAATGCTGAAGATGGCTACACCATGTCAGTTATTCCTAAAATTCTCTGCCACTAAAATAAAATTTACCCTGTAGGCAGCCCTGTTTCCAGAACATATTGTAACATACTATGTTTTATCAATGATTCCTTTAAAGATCTCAGACTGCCAATGGAAAGTCCAAAAGCAGCCATTTATGATTAAGTTTAAAAACCCTGTAGAAGTATAGATTATACACAAATTTATAACTCACAAATTTAGATCTGCCTTGAAAAAGATGAGAAAATACCAAATGTTTGCAAGAAAGAGGCACAGTTGAAAATAAAGAGCCAAAACAGGATTATTAATCAAATTTCTCAGTGTTTTAGTGTCTGTCTCTCTTGAAACATTTCCACATCATTTCACAACTTGGCTTCTAATTTACAACTGCAGTTTAATTTTTACAGCAGGACTGCCTGGATTTCAGTGTTTGATGTCCACTGGCATTTGAAAATTTGGTCAGTGGCTTGTACAAGCACAAGAAAATTGCAATTAAATCCCTGTGTGCCCTTCTACCAGTTTTACTATCTTTTCTGAAATTAACATGCTATGCATTTTAACAAAATAGTATTAATATCTAATCAACAGATATCAAGTGCCATGGATAGCAGATTTATTTATATGGAAAGACCCTCCTTTCCTTTCTCATGAAATACGGGTTTCTTCTGCTGCAGCTTCAATCAGAACTTGATTTTAAGGTTCATATAGAATTAGTTTGATATGTTTATTTTTAATTCCAAGCACTGCCTGCCACAGATGCTTAGTTATTGCTCAGTGCAGTCATAATATTTTTTTTTTTAAATTATGAGCAATGCCTGTTTTCTGCCTGATTCTGACACCATGCATTGTGCAATGACTTGGGCTCTTGATTTTTCTTCCCAGACCTCCCTTTATTCTCTTGCATGGGCAACATCCCCATACTTTTGTTTTTCTAGTTCAGAGGAGAAGCTGATGCACTTGGTCTCAAGGAATGATCCTGTACTGAGGAAAGAGTAATAAATTGTACTTTCCTTCCTTTAGAATCTCTAAATGCCAAATCTCACTACTTTAGATGTTTTAGCTTCAGTGCAAAAACACATGGTGTGACATCATATGTGACAACCTCCTTTTCCACTATCTCTGATGAGTTATTGTAGGAAAATACAATGTGCTCTTAAAAACTACTGAAGATTATACACTGCAGAAAAAGAGATGACTAAAAGCCATTCACTTTCGGGCTGTTTTCCTAAATAAATAAAGGCCAGTTTATTTTATGTCTTAAAGAAGCCATCGTGGAGAAGCCCACGAAAAACAGTAAAGGAAGAAAAAAAGTACCTTAATGTTGACAAGCTGAGTAGCATGAACTTTGTTCCTGTAGAAAAATCAATTGCTGGAAAGTCAAGAAAGCTGAAAGGAGAGCAGGCTGATGAGAGAAAGGAAAATCAGGATCTACTTGTTAGGCAATAATGTTCTCACTGACAGTGCTTTTCTAAAGATGATAAAGACAGGTTCGATAATTTATATTTTGAAAACAGGTTTTCCCCTTTTACCTCAGATTGCCTAAATTCAAATAATTCACTCTGGTTTACAAATCTATATTATAAGTCAAGTTTAATGATGAAGGAGGAAACACCTAGAAATCCACTACTGCCACTTACAAACTGACTGCTCTCCCCCTGAAACTGAAGTTACAATTTCCAACTGCACATTCCAGAGGTAGTTCAGATATATCCAGTACGGAAACGAGTAACCCTACAGAATCCTCATTATCCTGCATGCCACTATGAAAGCTAAGTGCTTTTAAGATAAGTTAAGATACATTAATATGTGGGTATGCACAGCTCTTCAAAAGCAAGACAGAAAATTAGTAATCTATCAAAATCTGAATTGTAACAGAGCTGCAACATTAAAGGTAAAAGCAATGTTGTTGCTGATCACCAAGCAAGTAAGAACAGTATGTAAATATTGGCTTGATTTCAGTTCACCTTAAAAGAAATAATAACAGAACACAGAACAAAGGAATAGCAGATGATGATGCAACTCTCACTTAAAAATATGAGCCTTTGCCTCAGATTTTTGAGAAATATTTTTCTGTCTCTCAAATGATAATTACAGCTTTAAGTCAAGTTTCTACATTTTCTTGCATTTCTTGCAGGGCCTGAAGGAGCTGCAGGAAAGATGGAGAGAGACAATTGCTAAGGGCTGCAGGGCCAGGAGCCAGGGAATGGCTTCCCAGTGCCAGAGGGCAGGGCTGGATGGGATCTTGGGCAGGAATTGTTCCCTGGCAGGGTGGGCAGGCCCTGGCCCAGGGTGCCCAGAGCAGCTGTGGCTGCCCCTGGATCCCTGGCAGTGCCCAAGGCCAGGCTGGACACTGGGGCTGGGAGCAGCCTGGGACAGTGGGATGTGTCCCTGCCCGTGGCAGGGGGTGGAAAAAGATTTCGAGGGTCCCTTTCAACCCAGCCCATTCTGTGATTCTATGAACACCAAACAGCTTTCTGCTTTCTCTGATGGATGTTAGCTACAAAATGCATTTATGCTCCCAAAGTCACAGGCACATGAAGGAGGAAAGAAACTGCAGAAACATCTCCCTACCTTCACTTTCCTCAAACTGCAGTTTGTTTGCAGCAGAGGGTTGTGGTTAGCCAGGCTCCAGTGTCAGTTTTATTTCACTTACTGTATGCTGTAGGATTTACCAGGGATGTGGAGAAAACAAGTTTAAACCTTCCTCATGCTGTGGGGAACACAAAAGTAGAGGAAGACATGAAGAATGATCTTCACCTTCACTTCTCTACATGGGCTTCTTTCTGATTCTCACCCCTCTGCATTTTTATGCCCACACAGATACCTGTCTAAACCAAATACATATAGGCAGTTTTTATATATAGATGAACCATCAAATATGGAACTGGCAGCTTCACATGCAGGAGATGGAAAGATTGCTGCTACCACCACTGGTGACCACGACTAGAATAAAGTTAAAAAGCCAGAAGCAGTGCAGGCAAACCACCACTGTTCATAGAAAGGACATTTAGAGCTGTGGCTGAGCACCAAGATGAAACAGAAGAGCAGCTCTTCACTTTCCAGGGTTTGTTTTGCAGTGGAGCTTTCATCTTCAGTGCCCACTTGTGGTTCACACCTGGCTCATGACATAAATCACTGCATGGAATAGGAAATGTTTTAGAGACAACAAGAGCCACTCTGGGTCACTTCTAGCCATTGTGAGGCCCTAAATCAGTACTTTGGGGGCTTGATTCAGTGCAAAGAAGCTGAGATCATGTGATGGACCTGTCACAGCCCGCAAGGGTGGTGTGGGTAGGAAGGTAAGCTGAGGGAAGTGTTGCGTGGATCCATCCATGGGTGTCTGGGAGTGCACAGCTGGGTGGAGAGCACTGGAGAGATGCTGTGGAACAGGTGGCTAAAGCTGACAGAATGCTGTTTACACTGCATCCAGCACCCCGGGAGGAAACTGTTCCTAAACTGAAGCTTTTAGCTAAAAAGACAGACAGAGCAGTCCAAAAAAGGCCAAAAAATGAAGCAGTGCCAGGCTCAGTTCCTGCTGTTCTCCTTCTGATGGTTACAGCTGCAGCAGTGTCTCTTGCTGGGGAGATGGGGCTGCACATGGAGTCCAAGACCACCACTGGTCACACAGGGATTTCAAGGGCTCTTGTGCTTCCCCACAAGCCCCCATAGGGCTGATCATCCTGCCAGGCTGGAAGAGGAGAGGAGAAATTACTTTCAGACAAGGTTATTTACTTATCTCTCTTACGTTTGTCTTTTTCTCCTACGACAGTTTGGATATTTGCAAAAATATCAGGAAGGATCACTTGGAGCAGGGACCAGAAACTTGTTTCTTTTCATTCACAGGGTTCTTCTCAGCCTTTTATCTCCAAGAAAACAAAGATCTGATAGAGGCTGAGAGCTGGAGTATCTATAAAACGGGGAAAATATTTTCTATTACTCAAGACTGTGTTTATTCCTTTAATGATACACTTAGTCACAAGGGCTTTTCAAATATGTATGAAACCTAAAACAATAATAAGTATCTAAAAAGATGCCCTAGTTATAAAGGCTGAGCACACACAGCTCTCAAGCTAAACATCCAATCACTTGTTTGGGGTATAAGGACTTTCAAATAGAACTTTTGCTGGTTTTTGTTCTCATTAACACTGAGTGATAGCAGCTCCATGGCATAAGACAGAACTAGTGAAAAATATAAAGATAGTTTTAGAGATGAACAGAAAAACTGTGATAGTGGATCTGGTGTTACACATACAAATATGAAATATGCTCATCCAAATGCCACCAATTTTGTAATAATGCTCTTTAACAGAATAACAAATCATGTTTTTTATTAGTGGTTCAATAATTCTTTTTCTTTAGAGTTTTCAACTTTCTCCTGTGCTTAATTTTTCTGCTGTAACTCCAATGGCTTAGCAGGTTCTAGATCAAAAGTGCATTTCATTAACTGAATGGAACGTGCACCAGCATTTCACTATGACCTTGTACCTGAATAAAACCAGAAAATCTTGAGTATTCTGAAGCAGAACAGGCTGACTCTTGGAGAGATGAAGCAGACCAGTGTAGGGGTCCAGCTAAAACAAAACAAATCCAGCCAGGCCCTCTGGAACTTTGTTTGCAAACACAGTCAGCAGAGACTATGCCTTCCCACCATGGAAACTGCGGCAGCAGCAGCCTTGAGATATCCATGTTTATCACACTTCTTTTCTCCTGCTTGGATCTGTGGAGACCCACAGCAGCAGCACTACCAGCTCTTTCCTTATTTCTACAGGTCCCCAAACCTGCCTTCATTGACACAGTTCAATTGACACAAGCCTTGTTTTTTTTTTTTTTTTGGAAGCTGGGAAATGTGATTTTCATGATCTTTCCAAATTGTTTCCTCCTTATTTCTACATAAAGCCAGGAAAAGCTCTTTGTCATACCAAAGGAAAAGAGAATCACACCAACATCAATCCTACCTCCTTCCATCTCGCTGTTCTCTTGCTCAGATCTGGGATCAGTCTAATAGAAGCAGTTTCACACTTGTAACTTTTTTTAATCATGATGAAAATGTCATTAGTGGTACAAAACTGCTGCTATCCTGCTCAGCTGACTTCTGTAGCTCTCTGGAGAAAGAAAATATAATTTATAATAATATAATACTTGTTCCTCTCCAGCCACAGCACATCTCTGAACTTCTTACACTGCATTAGCTCACAGCACAGTGTGTACATTCCAAACAATATTCTGCTTCTTGATGAACCTTTTAGTATTTACACTTGACTCAGGATTTAAATTCAGTGGCAAACAGAGCAGAGATAAAGAAGTTCTCTGCTTGGACAGTCCATGAGTGTCAGCCAGCCTGTTCTGACACAGGTGGGATGCAACCAGAGCCAGCATCACCTTAAATCCCACATGCTGGTTGAAGATTCATGATACAGCAAATCCCCCAGGTGCCTACTCAGTGGCATCAGGAGAATGCAGTCTCCAGTACACAGCATACAATTTACACAGATAACTGAATTATGCTAAGTCCAACACAATGAGCCATCAACTCCAACACAATCTAAGTCTTTAAAGTGCACTGAGCCTATTTACAATTTCTGTTTCTTGAAAAGCTACAACAGCCCTATCACCAAAACCAGATTTCCACCAGATTCTGAACAACTGAGCAGAATTTTAAGGAAAATACAAACTTTTTGTTGCACAGTGGTGTTCAGGTGCTTTGAACATCAAACCTGCATCACTCTCTGTGTTGTTCAAACATGAGCATTTGCAGCTTTAGGTACTTTCAGGCTATGTGGATCTCCCTTGTTTAATTGCCTTAGAACACATATCAAGCATGACTGAATGAGAAATTTAAGCCTTTCCTTTTTGAGGAAAGATTTGTTCTAAATTCTATTGAATGGGAAACTAAACCAACGTGAAATGTTTCTCTTCACATCGGGATCAAGGTGTCAACAACACTGGGCAAACAGATTGTGCTTTATCACCTGTTTTATTGTCTTTTGTGTACAAGAACCATTGTTATCGACTGGGCACACTCCTCAAGTCTCTGCAACATCACAGTCCTACAATCATTTGATCTACAGGCATAAGTATGATAAAATATGAGAGGGCTGATATACTTCTCAGAGAGGAAAGATGAAGAAAAAAAAAGTGGAAAATGATAAAATAACAGTTTTCTACATATATGTCTTTATGCTTTAATCCTACCAAGTAAATAACTATTATATTCCATTTACTGAAAGTAGAATTGTAATTTGTACATATACACAGCAAGCTCTAGCAGAAAACAGAATTTTTTATCACTTGAAATTGAAATAGAGACATTTTGTATGTAAGTCTAAACAAGCTCCACTACATACATTTAATGTATCTGAGCTGAACAATATTAATTGCCGTAAAAAGTAATATTTTTCCACTCTGAAAAATATCAGGTAAAATATTTGCTAAGCAGATGAAGAGGTAAAGATGTCTGTCTTACACTTGTATGACAAAAGGAAGAGATACTTCTTCACATATTTTCCTGAAGGAATAAGGCTCCCACACAAAAATTTAGAGAGGAAAAAATTGCAGGAGACTTTCTTATGAGAGGCTACATCTAAAATCCACTAAACAAAATGGGAATTTCTCCGCTGAGATCAGAGGACTCTAAATCTAACACATATATAAAAAAACCTCAATGTACTTAATTTCAGTTCTCTGTAAGAAGTGTATAGAAAAACCTCTTTCAACGATCAGAAGCACTTATGTCTACCTCTAGTTAATACCATGCCAGGAATATGTTCTTTTTTTGGACACACAGGACTGCAGCAAGATTGAGGCAGGAAGTAGAATAGTTACTTTTCTGGATTACTACAGAAATGTTTAGGGTATCAGCTCTAGCAAGTACCTCATAGCTATCGCCTGTGCTTGTATTAATGACAAAGATGAAAATGCATCAAACCAAATCTGAGCTCAGTCAGGGAGTCAATTAAAAAAAGCTTAGCCTAGGATTAAAAAAAATTTAAAAAGCTAAAGGAATCTGTAATAAAACAAAGCATCTTTATTGGTTTCTGGGATTTCACACAATATTGTTCTCCCTTCTTACTGCTAATAATGAATCCCAATACAGAGTTTATTTGGAAAATAATGCATGTGACCCTTCTGCCTTGTTATGAAGAGAAATTCTTCCTGAATTAAAGGAATGGGAACGGGATCCTTTGCACAGAAACTACTTTACCTGAAAGTGCACAACTCCTCTGCAGTTTTTTCCTTCTTGTATCAGGTTCGTGTTTATCACTTGTCTCACATGTAGTTTTCATAGTTTACTTTAAATTTTGCATCGAGGCCCAAATAATATTTAATATATTTGATTCCACTTACCAAAGGTATAACTGGATTTTTATATTGTGAGTTTAGTAAAGAGAAGCTTTGGGGCCCAAGTTAAACTAAGTGCAATTGATCTGTGGGCAACACCAAAAAGGAAACACTTCTGCCCTTCATTCTTTAAAGACAAGACATTTGTCAGACAAAATCTTGTAACAAACTTAATTCTGAGCACATGCATTGCATAAAAACTAAATAAATGTAGAAGCTGGTACAAGAAGGGAAGTCACTTCAAACATCTGCTGTTCTGTCTCTAGCTCTGTGGTACTGAATTGTAGCTGTTATGAACAGGAAGATAAACTAAGAAAGAGTTATGAAAAGTGCAGCCAGTTAGAGGAGAAATTACATTTATTTCATGGAACCTCCACCTGCTAAAGACACCTATCACTGTAACCTAATCAGACCAATCAGCACACTTTGTAGTTTTTATGTTATGTACATGTGCACACACTCACACACATATTTATGTACATATATTTGTATGCAAATAAGCTTAATACTCTTAGATTGTGCACTATTCACATTATTAAAGTTAAAAAATGTGCTTGCTTAAACAACACCACTATCTGCCACCTTTTACACATTGTGTACACTGGGGAAATCAAGTTCTTTAGGTAAGCATTTCCTGATTTCTCCACATCTTCTGGAACTGCATCAGGCTCTGCAATACAGTGAAGTTTTATTCCCCATGCAAATTTTTCCTCAGTGTAGAACGGCGAGGATAAGAATGGATTTCCTCCAAAGGCACTTCCAATTTTCTAGCTTGTTTCATTGCACCAGGAATACCGAATATAAAAGGAGTTCCCTCTCCCCAAAGGCACAAAGTACTGCAGTTATAATTGTTAGATAATTTCACCAATCTCTGACCTCTTCTCAGACTAACACATGAAATGAGGAGTAGCCCACAGAGCATTAGCTCTAGAGTTTGTACTTCGTTTCAGGAGGATGAAGACATTCCCAGAGCTTCAGCTGCCCATCACAGTCACGTCAGTCACTCCGGAGCAGAGTTCCCTCCTCGTGACCTGACAACAGTCAGAGCTCCAGCACTAATCACAAGTTTGCTCCCGACTCCTTGAACATGAACTGTTACAGTGTGCTGTTTGTCTTGGGAATAAGAATCATGAAATGACTTACTGGGTAATTAGGGCTTGAGAAGAAATGTGTTAAAAGCACAAGCTGTTTAAAGACAAAACCCCTACTTGAATTAACAGATAACTTATTTACTGTAAATGTTTGTGCTCTAATCAGTAAGTACTTTGGAAATCAGAGTGGGCACACTGAAAATGTTTTACCCAAGAGATGGAATTTTCTTGGGACACCTCAGGACTGCAGAATAAATCTTATAAAATAAGAACTACCATAAATCTTTGCACATTTCACTTAGTTTTTCATGAAACATCTGTTGATCCTGCCACAAGCAGCAAGTGTGGGACCGTGTAGACATCTGTGCTCCTTCCACACTCTCCTGCCATCAGCACCACATCTGTGCAGATCTGCTGATTACTGTTTTACCAGTAAGATTGTGCACATTTGTTTTTGCACAAACACATGCCATAGGAAACAACAATTCAAACCAAAGAAATTTACTTTAACCCACTCCTCTCCTAAAGAACAAACTCCATGGTAGCTGGGAACTGTGGTGTTCAATGCACCTGCAAAGCAGAAGATGGACACCAGGCAGAGCTGAAGAGGCAACATCTCATCCTGTCTCACCCCCTGCCATGGCAGGGACACCTCCCACTGCCCCAGGCTGCTCCCAGCCCCAGTGTCCAGCCTGGCCTTGGGCACTGCCAGGGATCCAGGGGCAGCCACAGCTGCTCTGGGCACCCTGGGCCAGGGCCTGCCCACCCTGCCAGGGAACAATTCCTGCCCAAGATCCCATCCAATCCAACCCTAGTCTCTGCCAGTTTGAATCCATCAAAGATGGAAGAAAAAAAGTGTTGTATAGGTAGCAGGGTAACACTTTGATTTACTGCTTTTAGCGTGTCCAATAACACATTATGCACTTACTCATTTTAGGACATTCAAATACACAACACTAAAACCTGTGAGTCACTCGTTCATGACAAAGCTTTTAGTGAGAAAATTTTGCTGCATTTTTTAGGGACATTATTCAAGACTGAAGTATTTCTTTCTTTGAATTGCAGATATTGTTCTTGTGGCTTTCCAAAATGCAAAGCCTTTTTTCAGTATGAGACTTTAAAAAAAAATCTGTTAAAATTTTTGACAAAAATTTTAAACAAATATTAAAATTAAGTGCATTTGTGGAAAATTTGTTGTATTTATAAGGAACACTGGCAACACACCTTCTGCACTTCTCCTCCACGTGAAATTTGCCCATGAATAAAAAAATATTCAGCTTTTGTTTTCATGACTAGCAACCACATTTTAAAGTAAATTTATTGAAGTATGTCCATCGTAAAACACATAACTGAGTTCCAACATAGCACCAAGTTTCACAGCTTAATGGAAATTATTGTTAAAGTTCTCATTTTGCAAATTTAGTAGGGGGACTCAAAAGAGATTCACACTTTTTAAAAATGTAACAGTGACAGACCATAAGAGGGGAAAAAAAATTATTTTGCTCATTGGGTTAAATATTGCTTATATGCCTGTAATCCCTGCACCAAGCACCATCAGATCTTTTGATAAATATCTACATATTTTGTAAACACAGCAAATATCCAGCATACAGCAATAAAATATGTACCTGGAGAGGTACCTAGCAGGACTCCAATTTTCGGAGCTGTCCTGCAATTATACTTTCAGCCTTTACATCAGTAATGGCACTGAATATTGAACTAGATTCGCGTGCAATAATTAGCTTTAAAAAAAGGACTAATGTTTCTGAATGTCTTCTAGCCTGTAAGCTGGGAATCCCGGGTGATATTATTTAGCACATGTATACAGCACATTCACAGCTCCCTCCTTCTCCAGTGAGGGATGACCGTGAAACCATTATTGTCAGAATGATTGCTGCTAACTCTCTCCTCGATTAGTGAAACGGGCTTTTCAGCTGTGCTGGAGGAGCCAGGATCCTGGCAGTGAATGATGACCAGTACAGATGTTTTATGCATCTGTCTCAATGAACAGCCAAGACAGGGAGATAACAACTTTTAAGAAGGATGCCAAATAACAATTTGTTTATTCACTGCTACACGCTTCTGATACTTTACTTATGACAGGACAGCATTTACATTTTTGAGCAATGCTTTGCAGAAACAAACATCGGAGGAGGAGTGAAAGGTGTAGAGCAATAGCAGAGATAAAGTGAAATAAGACACTAGCTTTAACACTGCCAGAGAACAACGACCTGACGTGTTGAGTAGGCAGGTTACAGAGAGATGTCCCTGTCCAAGATAATTACATTTTGTACATCAGCTTTGGGGTGGATAAAATAGTCCTGGATTTGCTTATGTATCATGACTCCAAGATTTGAAACAAGTGAAAGGATGAAGGAAATCAGCAGTGCTGTCATTTTCTTCCCTGACACTAACGCAAGAGAAAAAAGAACATGTTTATATAGTGTGACTGACACAAGACTTCAGCTTTAAGGAAGCATAACCATTTATCCTTGTTTACAGCAAAAGAGAAGGCTAAGGGACTGTTCTGTGATAGCAAAAGCAGAGCTTTCATTTTCAAACAGTTTACCCAGAAACTGAAGCATGAGTATTTTAGAAACAAACAGAAAAGAAGACTGAGAAAGATACTTTAAGAAACTGAGAGAACAGATCCACAATCATTCATCTCCAATGGCACCACAGTGTCACAGTGACCCTGGTTATGCCACACACACTCCGAGGACACACACATTATTTAAGAAGCAGGGTTTGAATCAGTGGTTTCACTCTTTGCATTCTGAAGAGATCCTGAGAGAGAAGTTCATCTGCTTCTTGATGCTTTTATGAAAGTCAAGAAATGAACTCTTTGAGATAAATAAAGGTCCTCTTACAGTTTACCAATCCAAATTCAATTTCAGGCAGTTGTGACAATTTGCCTTCTCAGAAAGACCTTGTTTTACATTTCCAGTTTTGTTCTCAGCCTTTATGGTAGCAGGTTTGTTTTTTAACAGCTGCTGAGTTTCACTGCAGCAGTGCCTCTATTGATTAGGACAAGAGCGCAAATGAATTAGGAGTAGAAGAGCTGATTTAAAGTGGGAGGCTGTAACTTTATTAACTTTTATCACAAGCAGAGATATTGCACTAAAATGCTTTTACTTGGTTCAATAGGTTGCTAACAGTGTTCCAAACCAAATAAAGATACAGCCTAGGCCTTCAGATCATCAGGTCTTCCACTATTAAAAAGGAGGAAGGCAAATACAGAAGATTTGTCTTAATCAGGGAGGATTTTAAATACCTTTTTAAATTATTGTAACAAAAATATTTTGCTTATTATCTCCTTAGTATCCTATATCACATTGGAAGTAATCTGTTTTACTGTGAGTACACTTGTTGTTAGCTGAGTGTACAACATCCCTCTCCCTGGTAGACTGGCTCTAAACATCCAGCCTGCTGTGAAGAGGAGACCTTGGAAATCTAGGTTCTCTAGAAAAATGCATTTCTGATTGTGTATCTCAGCAGCTGGACAGATGCACAGTATCCTGGGAATGTCACAGTTGCTCTTTAACCCAGGGCAGGGGAGGTGGTGGTGCCCTATTCCCACACATGGACACAGAGGAGGAGCAGAGGAGCAGCTCTGCTCTCTGGGACCACCAGCTGACCAGCAGTGGGCAGGTACGCATGAAATAAAGTGGGAAAGGACCTCAGCCAGGACTCCAGGGTTCATTTCCAAGGGTCAGCCTTCTCCCTGCCTGTGTGATCACAGGTCTGGACAGACAGGGTGATTGGACTGCCCTGGAACCTGCACACTGGCACTGAGAGGGGTCTAAACCCTGCCACACAATGTTCTAACACACACAGAAGGGTACCAGCAGAGACTCCAAGGGTTTTTGGATGGAGCATGGGTTTTTAAACACTGCAGAGTTTATAACCATATTCACAATGTGTTCTCTGACACTTGAACACACAATTGAAAAAAAATATATACATATTCCTTCAACCTCTATGGTTCAAATAGAACCAGTGAACTCTGCCTGTAGCAGAAAGCAGATTTTCTGCAGCAAGACACCACTGCTGTGGTATCAGTTATTTATATTTGCATGACAAACAGTTGCTGGCTCCTTGCCTAGTGCGTTGGTGTTGGAACATTTGGTCCAAACAGTGCGTCTGCCAGCTCAGGACTGCACTGAATCTGTCACGAGGCGTTGGATAAATGTGCCACCCTTGACAGCCTGCATGTGGATCGTTTGAACCACGAGAAGTGCGAGTTACTGACCACAATGCAGCCTGTCCTAGGATTGCACACACTTCCCACACACACATAAATAGTGAGTGCAGCTCTAGACCCATTTCTATTTTCTGACTGCGGGTGTTGTACCGTTGCTCACCACTCTGAATACTATTTCAATTCTGTGCAAGCAACAGAAGTGGGCCAAAGCAGCCTCTACAGTCAAAAAAACCCCAAACAAAATAAATGGAAAGAAACTCTAAACCCGCACTTCTATGTCAGCAACTCAAAATCTGTTGCATAAATTAGGATATTAAATACCACAAGCAAGTTCTCCAACCGCCTTCCTCTGAGACTCTGCCACTACAGGACACCTATTCCCTGAGTCAATGGATGCAAAGTGAGCAGCTCAGGCAATGAAATCCTGCAACCAAAAGGGGCCACCAGGACTCTCACCAGTCACTCTTGTAGGTATCTTCACTGCGAGATGCCAGATGTACTAAAATTCACTTTTTTTTCACTGTTCTGGAATCACAGTGATAATTCTGAGGCTCTTCTGGGGAGGCTGTTCTGTGTTTCACCGAGGCTCTGACCCACCTCCCTCTGAGCTCAGTAGGGGCTGCTTTTCAAAGAGAGGAGCGCTGAGCCCAAAGGTACCCACGGTAGAGGCAGCACCAGAAAAACACTGTTCTAGTGATATTCCAGTGATTTGATGGAAAACTTATTTTTTGTGCCTCACTGGAATACGGAAAAGCATTCTTTACAAAGCAAATAGAATGAATTGTAATAATTGAAAGCAGCGTGAGCTCTCACTTTTAATTTGGGGAAAGGGATCTTGAAATCTGAGCAGTTACTGTCTGAAGCAATGACAAAGAATTTACCAGCAAATTATATAAATACCAACCCAATATAATAGGGATTTAAGTGAGCAGCAGATGGAAAGGAAAAGAGTTGCTTCTGCTTTTGCAGAACTGCTCACTGCAAATGAAGCCAGCAGGGTATCTGCTGAGTGACATCACACTTGGATAATAAATAGATCTTCCCTGGCAAAATTATGACCCAAAAATGTAACTCACTTTTTGAAAGTTTAGACAACGTATATAAACAGTATACCATTCTTATTCGTCCTGTTTTCTGGAATACTAAGAAGTGACTGACACAAACATATTTGTACCTGCATATATGTTATGGACACTCATTCTGGCAAATTAAAACACTTTGTTCCTCAGCTTTAAAAAAGAATTACCTATATTGTGCTCTTTTGTTGTTATTCTGTTTCCTTTTGGGATGCTGAGCATTTAAGTCACTCCAAAACAAATGATTGTCCTTATCAAAACAGATGACTTAACTTTGCTTGGAGGCTTTTGAGGCCTAATTTCTACTTTCTATATGCTCATGATCACTGAAGTCATAAATATACCTCACTTCACTGCAGTCAATTATGGCAAAACTATGCGTCTGCATCTGCTTTACCCTAATCCTCAATATAAATGTGCTTAAGCATGGGAATTAACCTGCTGAACCATACTTAATTACATCTAGGGAAGAAAAAGACAGTTCAGAGCCTGTCCTCGAGACTGGATCCACACCTCATGCAAACATGGGCCCAGAGTGAGGGCTCTGCTGGGCAGAGGTAATTCCGGAGGGCTGGTACAGCCCAGGAGCCAGGCAGTGCTGCTGCCGGAGGCAGCGAGGGCTGTCAGCCACAACAGAGCCTGTGCTGGAGAACAGCTGAGGACACAGCTCCCTTCCAGGCCCAGATGTGCCAGACAAAAAGCTGTTGCCAACTTTCCTGCGACTGTTCCTCCTCTCTCTCCTCTCACAGCTCGGTCTGTGAGCGCCATTCTCCCTCGAACGAGCAGGGTGGCTCCGGCCGTTTCTGGAGCGAGCCTGTCCGAGCCCGCCGTGCTGCCCGAACGGGGCAGGGAGCTTCCCCACGAGCGATGGGGCGGTGGGAGCGCGATTCGCCCTCCGGGGCCGAGCAGCGGGCGCAGGGCACCCTTGCAGGCGGAAATTGCTTCCAGAGGCGGAGGCAGCCGCAGCCCAGCCCAGCTGCCGGCAGCCCGGGCCTGCGGGTGAGCTCGGGGCTCAGCTCAAGCCCGGCCGAATGAAGGCTGCCATCCCCAGCCCGCCATGTGCCACAGACAGAGCCAGACCTTCCCTCCCCCGCACCGACCCAAACCTCCGCTATTTCCACCGAGCCCGTCTGGGTGAAAAACAGGCTGCAATAAACCCGAGTCAAAGAACTGGTAAATATTTTACTCGCCTTTTCACCCGGATTTTAGTGATTTTACTGTCCGTACAATTTTAAAGTACTTTCCTGAGAATCCTTTGAATTATTCATGTATTGTGCAGTAAGGCCAACATAGAACACCACTAAATATTACGTAGGTACTGAATGGGGAAGTGCTTTGTCTATTTGTCATTGTGTTATTTAAACAGAATTCTTAAATAACAACAAAACATGACTACCACCAATAAAACTCCTCTTTTTTGACATCTGAGGATTCACAAACTGTTTCACAATGCACCATGCTCAGTTTTATGCTGGTAAAATTACACTTTGCTTCTTCACCTAACAAGCATTTCCATTAAACATAGTATTCTCAGCAAGATGTTTTCTCAATAGTGAATACTTTGATTGACAAAGGATTAAATTACTGCTGAGCCATTCGTGATTTATAGCTCAACACCTGTTAGGTGTTAAATTTACCTTTTCACATCTCTACTGTGAAAGATATTTGCTCCCACTTCATTAATGTCCTGTGTTTTACACCAGTGATGACACTTCAACATAAAAACTGAGGCCTTTTGGAATATAATACTGAGATATTTTAAAAAATAGTTTTATATTTAGTGATTTCAGAGGCTACTTTTTGTCTCACAGAATGGATTCAAAGAAGGAATTTTTGAAGAAAAGCAGTGCTGAATTTGGTGTTTTTCTTGTTGCCCCCTGCAATATGGCATGATGAAAGTAAAGATACTTTTTGCACTAACAAAGTGTCTATAGATACAGTGTCTGAAATAGCAATGGCAAAATATATTGGATGCAGCATCTAAATTTCAAGAAAGGATTCTATTAAGGACTATGAATTACACCTAAAAGAGGCTTGATATATATGTGCAATCAAATACAGCATATAATTAAACAAAACAGTGTTTAATCATCACCCAAATTTTTTCTTCTATTAAACAAATTTATTACAGTGCTGCAGTAGCACAGCTAAAAACCACTGAGACTACAGAGCATCACAGTGTATTTGTACAGGCAAGAAGTGCTCAAATGTTTTAATAAGGTGCTGTGCAGTAATAACTTCAGTGTGTTCCCAAATCACAGAATTAATTTACAGTCCTTTTACAAAACTAAATGGATTTATTATAGTGATCATAAATTAACACTAGGAATTGATGTAAACAGCTATCTGAGAGAGATTTCCTTCAGTTCTGTACCTGTTTTTGGTGTGATAAATCAGACTTCCAAGATGTTACAGGCAGAGAGGCAAGCTGTTTAGTATGAGAAACAGACTTGGAGGCAGGGAGGTGACCTGTTTGCAGAACTCTCCTAAATCCCAGGACAATTATTAGAGAACCACTTCTATATAATCTTGATAAAGGCAGTGGAACGTGGCACCGTGGTGATGTGACTTCTCGAGAAATCTTTTAATTAAACAAATGCAGAGGGAAAGGTTAAGTGAAAAATAAACAGCTCCTAAACAGGCATGATGAAAAGAGCTTAACCCATATCAAAGGGGCAGAAGATGCTTTCAGTATTAAATCAGACCTTGGGAGTTAAGCTGGCCAGGAGAAGCCTCAGAGTGTTTTCTGAAGTGCACATCTGTGTGACTCAGTCTCTTCTCATTCACAGTGAGGGTATCCAGAGACTTCATAAAATATATATGCAAGTTTTCAGCTCCACGTTAAACCTTAGCAACTTGCTTTCTATTTCCTTCTTTTGGAAACATTTTTAAGACAGCTCCAACCCACTGCTCCAAGATTCCAGACTGGAATCTTTCAACTGGAAGCACTGTGTAAAACCTGCAGGAAGCCCAGACAAAACTTAGATTGGTTGGTTCTTTTTTGTGTGTGACTTCTCTGTACTCTTTGGAATAGCTGTGAACCAAAAGCATCTGGTCAACTTGCACAGACAGACCAGAACTCTGGTTCTGAGGAGGAAGAGCTTTCCACCAAAATGCAAATGAAGCTGGCATCCACACTTCCCAGGTGAAAGCTGCTGCTTCACTAAGGCCTTTGAAAAATTCCTTAAAAGTAATTTAAGTAATTATAGAGAAAGAAATTCTTCTTTCTCTATAAGAGAACACACAAAATTAAATCTAGTGAAGAACTATTGGGAAGACAATTTCTTAGAAAACTGAGAGCCTCACACTCATGAGCATGGTGACAACCCTGACAATCATGCACCTTCAGTCAGTATTTCCTGCTATTTCAATGACTTCTAAGTGGTTTGTCTGTCATTTTGTATAATTCAGTGGCTCATCCTCCTAAGATCCATACCACCACTTCCTTAAATTCTACCAGGAACACACTCTGCGTTTTCAAATGTGAGAAACCTTAATTGGAAATACCAAATGTGCCTTTCTAAATCTCATCCCCATAGACAAGAGACCAAGCAGATTCCAAGTTAGATGTGTGCAACAGAATTAAGATTTAAAGGAAATGTATGTGCTTTAACCTGCAAGAGCAATGCTCAAAATTCTCATCTAATACCTCAAGCAAATACATTTTCTCCAGTAACATTTCAGGTGTTACAGCCATGATTTTCCAGTGAGATCAGAACTAAAAGCAAGGGTGCCTTTGTTTGGCTTGTACCTCAGCAGCATTTGTCTTCTACGTTAACCTTTGTCACTAAACTAGAGAAGGGGGTTCTCTCTCCTCCTGGCCCAGCACATTTGCCTCATGCTCTCCAGGTCCAAGTACAGTGTACCTAAAGCAGTTTACATCTTGCTGTGGAGCTCATCTCCTGCTCCCTCTTCTATCCAATAAAACTCTTTTTCCTGTTGAACCTCTCTCCTGGACACATTTTCCACGTGGTTGGGTTGCAGCTTGACTGATCCCTTGCTGAGGGAGCTCAGAATATTAACCCAGAATGATGATTTTTCTGGAGGAGGAAATGGAGACTGGAGTTGTTTTTCCTGGGGTTGACTCAGCTCAGTGAGTGGTCAGCAAAGCACCAGACTTCAGATGGACACAAGTGACCACGTGTAAGAGTCGGTCCGAAGATTGCTCATTTTTGCCTCACGATTCCCGACAAGAAATCCTAAAAACTCCATAAAGCTCTGTACAGGGGGGTTCGGGCCACGTCTAGCCCAGCTGAGGAATGCTGGCTGTTTGTACAGCTGCATTGGTTGCCTGCCAGAGCATTGTCTGCTTGTGTGTGCTGGTCGCAATGGACCCCTGGAGCCACGGTACACCGCTTCTGCTCGTGATGGCGGGCAGATCATGGGACCGTGGAGAAGGTCTTGTACTGTGCCTCTCACAAGCCACAGACCCTGAACAATAATTTCGGCTTACCTCACCTTCTGGCTAGGAAAAACCCCCCGCTTTGAAAAGACTATAAAGTGACTCTGATAATCCCCCATCCTTTGAGATCTCCCCATCGACGACGGAAGACCTATCGGCTGAACCACTGGGGTCTCATCTTGGATGGTAGCTATAATATCCCATTTCCCCTCTCTTCTTCTCTCTATATCTATTTCTTCTTTCCCCTTCTATCACATAACTGAATTATTGAGCACCTAATAAAGTGCATAGCTGAAAATCCCCACTGTTGTCTTTTGCACTCGAGATCGGGTAAAGAACCTATCACGATTCACACTGTCGGATCGTGACACCACGCCACTGTGAAAGTGATAGACAGCTAAACAGACAGCTATAACTTTACCTGAAGAGGAATATTTAGGTATTTCTGTTGATATCTAATGTGTAACATTAGGTTCTTTTCATTCTTTAAGGCTTATATCGGCTTTCCAGGTTTCTTCTTTGTCTGAACACATTTATTTGATACCTAAAGTGTCTAGTTCCAAACCCAGTGATGAACCATGAATAATTCTGGCTATATTTACAGTGTATCCAAAATCAGATAAAAGATGTAAAAAGAAACAAGAATTAGTTTTACCACCTGTTTTTTTGCGAGGAAAGAATTTACCAAGCTAAGATCAAAAACCAGTCCTTTCAAATAAATAAATTAAATATTGTTCTTAAAATAGATATTGATTTGGCATACCTTTAAACAGTATAAACCAGGAAATAATACTACCAATGAAAACATCTAAACAGCCTAAGGTACTTGACCTTTCCCAGAGCTCACTATAAATAGCTTCCAATACTGTGACTTGCACTCTGCAACTGCAGCAGGTTGATAGGGAACAACAGCAATGCAGAGGGAGGAAAGCAGGTTATGAAACACTGTCCCCTGTTTCGGATAGTACAGTATAAACCAGTTCTGGTAGTGCACTGAGAATGCCAAGGTCATGCGGCTGAATTCAGTCGCGTGATGAACTAGTGCAGAGGGTATCAGAAATGTGCCGAGATGAACAAAGAGGAGAAACGACTCGTGTTTCTGCAAGAGCAAGTATGAAACAACCTGTTTCTTTTAATAATTCCCTAAATAGCGTGGGAGCCTGTGTTAAGTGACTTTAGGCAGCACCTTCAGTAACACAAAGCTGAGCCCAAGCACAGACAAGGCCATTTGGCAAGGACAGATACAATTTAAAAAAAAAAAAAGATATAGAGTACAATGATGTTTTTAGAGTTGCACTCTGTCCAAACACACAGTTTCATATTGCTTTGAAACAATCTTTTCCTTAGTAAACACAACTTCAGAATGAAGATATTCCATCTGATTAGAAAAAACCCCACATAATTCATAATTCCACATTAAGACCAGTATAGAAAGTGGTTTTATTTGTTAAAGATAACTATTTTCTTTCTTTTGGTTTTAAAATTATACAAAAAACATGGTATAAACAGAGGTAAACCCTATTGCTAACTAGGTAAAACCCTTCCACAGTTTTAGTATTCCTAATATTGCCCCAGGAATCAACACCTTAGAATTAAACAAGTTGGGCCTTTTAAAATACTGACCTAGTCACCAATGTTTTCCTTTCTCATAACTCATTAGACACTGACACAACTCATTTAGAAACCAAAACACCTGATCTGTTCAGTATCCTGTGAACATTCCCTGCCAGCCTGGGGGTGCACATTTTTTAGCTCCATAATTCCATTACCAAATGTTTCTGGTGTAGTTGTGATGTCTTTGCATATGAAGATCAGCATCTTAAGCAGATAATAGAACCTGAATGCTAATTCCTCCAGGAAACAACCTCTAGTACAAGAATCATCAGGCCTTGCTGAAGTATTAACTGTGTTAAAACCAGCATTATTCCTTTACACATTTTTAAATGTCAATAAACTACCTTAGTCCCCACAGCTCTGTCATAATTCATGCATGAGATTATCACATTTTACTACTCTAGAATATGTTCTGAATACAGTTCTTGTTTCATTTCTCCTGGGAAAAGGGACAGGTTACTACTTCAAACTGCTTCATCTGAAAAATTTTGTAATTAACTCAATGTTAATTCTGTGCTTCAACACAAACATAATAATGTTAAATAACTTAATATTTAATTATAAAATAATCACTGTGCAATATAAAGAGTAAAAATAACTTACAGAATGATTACACGATAATAAATATTTATCATTGAAACATCTGACTGACAGTTTGTGACCATAATGTGCTAAGAAGAATTTTGTCCATAGCAAACTGCCATGAACCTCAGTCAGCCTCTCCTTATCTTTTACACTCAGATTAATAAGCCAGGTTTTATAATCTTTTTTGTCAGAGTAAGGATGGGTTTTTACACAGCTATATTATCCTCTGCCAGTAAAAACACAATTATTAATACAAAATTGTTTTGTTCAGTCAAAAGGAGTAACTCAGCTACTTTTTATAACTGTTCATTAGGAATATTATGGAGTACGAATGTTTTCTTTTCCTCATGTAAGTGTGTAAAAATACAGGAAAACAAAAGGCCTGAAAACTTTTGAGGTTTATTGAAGGGAACAAGACAAGAACTCCTCCATGGCCAGGTCCTACATCACCTAAAATCCCCTGGGTTCAGCCTAACCCACTTTTGATATTCTAAATTCACACTGAAAAGCGGCTTCACAGAAACACTCCCAGCTGCACTGACAGACTAAATCTCTTCCCTCAGCCAGACACCAACCCCAGGCACCAATATTTCTGTGTACAGAGCACTTCCCTTCACCTGAAACCCTGGGCTCGGAGACCAGCAGGGCTGGAACTCTCTGCACCTCACCATGGGAATGAACATTAAAGTTTTCATAGGGAAGCTCCCTCCCAGAAGCTGCTTCTTGTAGAGACAGAGACAAAAGCAAACGTGAGAAGAAAGTGAGTGTGTTACTTCACTGATAAAAACAGCTTCCCTTGAAATTTCACTGAGTGATGATCTAAAAGAAAGCCATGATCCTTAGGGTTGGAATCTGGAGGTTAACCATGAGCAGTATCTGCACTCTCTGTATGGCAGGCAAATAAAAATGCTCCAGAAAAAAAGATGCTAAATTTAACATAGGTCTAATATATGATCCTAAGAATAAAGTTAAAAGTATTTCTGCCACTGCCATACAATGAACAGCTCATTCTGTGCCTGATAATGATATTTTTTTTTCTGCAAGCACTGGTGGTGGCACAGAGAAGATGTCACTAACCTGCTTTGTTCTCCAATTCTAGTGACAAAGGTAAATATTCCCAGAGAATTTCTGCTGTGAGTCTCTCCAGAAGGCCCATGCAAACCTTTGCTTTGCCTATTCTCCCTTTGCTTTTTTTAACACCAAATCTAATTGACTTGGGAAATTGTGGAAAGTTATCAAAAGAGCTCTGATTTCATCCCTACTGACTAGTAAAAAGCCAATTCTTTTACAGCATTTCAGTTTCCAAATTGAGAATCTTTGCATTTCTACAAGATATTTTACTGTGAGAGTGTAAATGAGCACAAGAAAGCCCAGAAAAAAAAGAAAAATCACACTTGGGAAAGGTAAACATCTTCAAAGAACTCTCCACAGCAGGTTATCAATGGAATCTAATGCAACTTCCTAGGAAGAGCAGTTGCTGAGTGAATTGCTGAAGAAACTAATTGCTGAACAGTAAAATTACAGCACACAGTGCTGAAGAGGTCTGAAGTTCTTGACACAGTTGGCCTGCTTGTGACTTAAGTGAAAGAGCTGGATAGGAAACTTCAAGTCAATAAGGAGGACAAAGAGGTAAAAAAGTATTTTCTTGAAATGAAACAGAAGATAACAACATAAATCAAGAAATTAGAACCAAGCCTGGTGTAACTGCAAGTCAAAAACCAATTTGACTGGGCTAGAAGAGCTCCTTCAAACATGGATATCAAAAAATTCCATGTGAGTGAAATTCTGGACTAAATAAAAACCACAAAACCTTTCTGTGGAGATCCTTATAAAGAAAACATTCCACGCTCAGCTAAGTGTGAATATTGGCAGACAGCAGTAAGTTTAACATAACTGATACCTCCGCTATAAATTCATACCTTACCATCAATACCATTAATAAGACTGACAAAGCAAAGAAATCAAGTAACAGGTTGAAAATAGACATTGGAAATAGCTTCAATAGCAGAAGTAATTTTCCTGGCACAATCTCGGCTAGGTCATTACAAAAATTAGTAGAGCTAAGGATGGAATACCTGATGCACAGTAAGGAAACCTTAAAAAGTTTGCAATCTAAAAAACAACATGGACAAAGATAAAAGCCAGGCCTCCATGTGGTAAGTTAAACATGTTCAGTTTTCTATTGAAAATGTGTTTAGAAGTTTTTTGTTATGATCAGAGTGTTTAATTAGGGAAAAGAAGAAGGATTGGTCTTCGTAGGATATGGGATTTCAGAAGCCATTACAATGCCATTGACTGTATACAGCCACGGCCTCACTCTGCCCAGATGGGAGCCCTTCCAGACTTGTTTTGAAATGCTGGATTGGCCATAAACTCACACCTTACCTGGCTGACTCCACCAAGATTAGTCATTTATCCAGACACCTTTGCACCAGTTGGGCATTAAACATTTTTTGCTTATGCCAGCACAAACCTGCAGCAATCTTGCTTTACATCAGCATGAGACAGGAATGCAGAATTTAACACCAATTACAAACTGGCTCTTCCTTTAGCTGCTGCCAAATAGCAAGGAATTATTTGTTGCTTCCTAGGTATCTTGGTGATTAATGAAGTTTAAGAAGGGCACCTTCACTAATAATATGTGCCTCACATTGATCATGTTTCCAGCAATCATTAGTATTCATTAACAGCAGTCAACTTCTTAATTCCTTTTTGCTTAAGTCCAAATTATTGCAAGTTATTTACAACACCCTGTAGGAAAGAACAAAGCTCTCACAAAATCTTAATGGCTTATTCCCAGATCCTCATATACCAGCACTTCTGGGAAATACATGCACACTGCAAAAATATCCTGGCTGATAGTCCACAGAATTAACTGCACATAAAACTTTCCATACAGAGTAAGCTGAAGATAAAGTTGCATCAGGCAAATGGCAGAAATACAAGACACAGGAAGGTAAAATTACTCACTAGTTCAGATCTGATTGTCTTCTATAAATCCAGCGCTGCAGCCTTCTCCTTCTCCAGGTGGTCTGGTGCAGTGTCTTTGGATCAATCACAGCACCAAATTATCATGTAATTGTCTACACAATCTCACCAGAGAGTTCCCAGGCCAGTTCCTTACAGGGAACTCTCCCAACATGCCTATCAACTCACTTTCTGCTTCTTACAAACCAAATCTATTTTAAAATCATAGAGTCACAGAAGATGCTGAGTTGGAAGGGACCCACAGGGATCACTGCCCCAGCCCCTGTCCCTGCCCAGACCCCCACCAACCCCACCCTGGGCATCCCTGGCAGCGCTGCCCAAACGCCCCTGGAGCTCTGGCAGCCTCGGGGCCGTGCCCATTCCCTGGGGAGCCTGGGCAGTGCCAGCACCCTCGGGGGGAAGCAGAACCTTTCCCTGCTCTCCACCCTGAGCCTGCCCTGGCCCAGCTCCAGCCGTTCCCTGGGTCCTGTCCCTGGCCCAGGGAGCAGACCTCAATTCCTGCCCCTCTGCTTCCCCTTTAAATTCCTTTAATTGGGAATAAAAAATATTTTTGCCCAAGCTGAGTCTCTCTTGCCTGCAGCAGTAATTGGTAAAGATTTCCCTCTCTTTATCTCACCCCCAAACTTTCTTATCCGATTTTCTCTCTGCATTCAGCTGAGGAGCAGGGAGTGAACGAGAAGCTGGGTGGGCATTTGTCCGGAATCTGTGTCTGCCCAAAGATTTCCAGCACTTCTTATTCACAATGGTACCATCCTATTATTTCAGAACCTACTTTGGGATATTCCTACATCTCCCCAACCAGGTTGTCTACTTTGCACTCTGTGTATAAAAAGTATTCCAAATAATATCCATGCATCCTTCTTATCACTTTTCTCTTTTGATTCAAATATTCAAATATTACAACACAAAGCATCAGAGCTCTAAGATTTATGAATACATCTCCCATCTGGCATCGGTCTGAGGTTCCTAGCTGCAGTAGATGAGTAAATCTGAAATTATAATTCCTTCAAAGACTGTCAGGATGACATAAATTTGCTAAAATCTGTAACATTATGTGAAATGAACTAGAAACATTGCATGCCTCAGGATGCAGTGCGTATATACTCCATAACAGGAGTTCAGATATAGGAAAACAAGTTAAATCTATGATAATTTTTGCACTGAGGGACATAAGTAAAATATAATGCCATAAACACAGAGACTGTCTTTTGAAGAGTTAGTTTCTAATTCCTCTATTGGATTGAAATAAAATGGAAATATTGTGGTTCACAACTGTAGAACAAAAATGTATGAGAAAAACACAGACCTCAGGTAAGGAGAAATCTGTTGGAGAAGAAAGAGTTGACTGGATTTGAAAATATCAGAGATTTCTGCTGGTATGTCATTCAGAAGAGCTTACTTCTTTCTTCCGCAGGTGAACTTGCTGCACAATAGGAGAACTAACCAAAAGTACTGTCAGAGCTTCACAAACCCAGTGTGCCAACACTCACATTGTCTTGCCATTTGTGGCTTGGCATTTCTTGTGTCTAATGGAGCATTCTGGAGGGATCTCATTTGTGTTCAGGCCTGCCCAACCAGCCCCACGTCCACCCACATCCACAGAGGTCTGTGATGTGCTGTAATTCTCCAGCCAAGGCATTTCTTGTCTCTCCCACTCCAGGCTCTCCTCACTGCTTTCACATCGGTGCAAGAACAGCACAGAAATGAGGAGAGCAAGGTTTGAATGTAGACTTTGGCAGGAAAGGCTGAAACCCCTCCCATACTGGGGACATCAGCCCTGCCAACCCTGTCCTGGGGACTTTCTTCATGGATGAAAGTGCACTGGGGGCTGTTAACTCCAAAGCTGATTTCTCTCCAGGATCCAAGCAATGTCCTGTGCTGGGATATCATATAATTTCTGATGTAGAAATTTTATTTTGATGAACAGGTCTGTGACGTAAAAAGAAATAACCGCCATTATATTCCTGAAGAGTTAATTTGAAAGCCTGTCAGCTGACAACAAACACAGCTCCAAGCAGCAGCAACTAATGAATGGCTTTTCCTCTCAATTTTTCAGGCCTCAGAAAAGAATAAGGAACTTCAAACTTGTCCATATGAATGATTATGGAGATATTTGTCACCCACAGGCCCAGGTTAATCCACGGGTTAGCTGTGGATTCACCTCTGTGGGTTGGCATGAGGCACTGCAGCCGAAAACCAAAGCAGAACTTCAGCCCTCAGTTCTACAGAAGACAGGGAGGCACAGTGAAAAACCCGACCCAGCCAAATGGTTAAGCAGCTTAGACATTCCCTTTCCACTGGATTTCTTTGTAGCAAAGAAAGAGCTAAATAAATAATAAAGCAGATTTTAGAGAAAGGCTTGAAAAATTAATGGAAATCTACGTGATCAAGCCTGGAAGAGCCTGATGTGAAGCTGGCTGCATAGCTCTGATCAAATCAGAATAGTCAGGGAACTGTTTCACATCAATGCAGACATCTCTGGGAATACTTTCATGGTGACACCACTTCAGCACAGTTTATTAGACTTGTTAAGACACATTATAATAATATCTGACAAATAAGTAAGTTTGGATCTATTCCAAAATGAATCTACATATCACTGTAGCAGATTTACATACCAGTTTAAAAATATGAAATTATGCAATAGACGTAATTGCCTCCTGAAAGATAAAGGAGCAAAATAAACCAAGCAGTAAAATAAATTGATTTTCAGGTGATATAGTTCTTACACCTCCTCTGAACCCTAGCAATACAAAACAGCTCATGATGAAAGGAAAAAGATGAGCAACTCCACTTCACTTGACCCACTGCTGGGTTCCAAAACCTGGAGCAAATTAAGGGATGTGAATTTATAGCAGAGAGCTTATTCTCTCTACTACTTGAACATACAAAATAAAAACAAGGATTATTTAGTGCTGGTATTGGGGAACTCCAGGTAGCACTGAACACTAACACTGCACTGCTGCTCTTTCTCCAACTTCCTGCTTTTTCTGGCTCAAACTTTAGCCAACTGTTGCCATTTCCTACACTGGGTGTCTGTCTCTCTTTCTCTCTGGTTGAGCTTTTCTTTCTCATTTTTGATACTTTCCTCCTGCTCAGCCATTTCTGAGACTGGCAGTGGGAGAGAGGAATTTTGCACATGTAAAATAGTTCCCAGACTTTTTTGTTTTGAAGCCTGCTAGCATTTCCACACTTCCCACACATGTAAGCAGGCGCCCAAAGAATAAAAAGCAAAAGAATCTTTTCTCAGTGACTGAACTGAAGCCTCTCACAGCTCAAACTGTTGGATTTTGCTGACCAAACTTTACAAGCATTGTGTTTCTAGCTGAATGTAGATACTAAATTCATGCTCCAATGCCCTGGGCTCACTAAGCACGTCCTGCTCTTTGGTAGCAGAGAAAGGTTTTAATGATAATTGCTGTTACAAGATGCAATCAGGTATTGGCATAAAAAGCTGAGATCCTTTGTCTCCTTGCACTGTGCTGGCATTCTGACACCACTGAATCATAAACTGAAGAAAGAAAGAAAAGGAGCAGTCTGACGGTGCAAAGAAAGTGCCAAAAAGCTGACTTGTGAAAGAAGAGGAGGTTGATGATAAGCAAAAAAAACCCCAAAACAAACTAAGATTAGTCAGTATTTCTGAAGGATAAAGAGCTGGGAGGCAGAAAGAAGAAGGAGCTGAGTAAGAAAGCTCAGGTTTTGTAGTCAGTCCATTCTTGGTGGGGAACATGTAATGTACCTGCAAGAACAGGCCAAATGCCAGGTGGTTCTCAGCTTTTAAGGGTATGTACAGCTTAATGTCACTGTCATTTTCTATATGTTTCGTTGAACACATACATGCTGAGAGCAAGAAATGAAATTTCAGCTTCCTGGAAATTTTTATTTTCAAGAAAAATAACACTGAATCAGGACAATGAGCCAAAACTTGGGAGCATGTACTTATTGCCAAAATATGACATTTCTAGAATGCAATATCCACTTCAAAGTTCCAGTGTACTTGCTAAACATTAAAGCAGGACATCCAAGCAACTTTGGCAGTTCTAGATGGATATGGATAAAATATCTGTCATTTCCATGGCTATCCATCACTGACTAACACAGGAGATTTTTATTCTGACTGTGGAACTTAATTTCAGTCTGCACCTGCCACAACTCCTATCCCAGCTCATTAGGGATCCCCCACAGTCAGGAAATCTGGAGAGCAGATGCCAAGCAAGTTGGCCTGCCTAGGGATCTAGTCTAGAAGCCATAGATTATGAAATCACATGGCAAGTGGTTCCAAATACATGACCTCAAGGAGTGCTGGGTGCTTGGCAACCCATCTGTATTCATCTAGAGCCAGATGAGCAGTTTAAGAGAAAATGAAGTTTCATTATGAGCTCATTAAAATGGAAACCACTTACATGAAATGCTTCCAATCAAGTAATATGAAAAATTGAACAAGTGAAAAAGTCACAAAATACAAGACCTATTCCTAGTACAGCAGTCTGGAAAATAAATTCCAAAAAAATTCTCATTTTCATGTTCTCCTCCATCGCTGGGTCATATCCTCATAAATTTCTAAAAACCCTTACCAAAGGAATACAAAGAGCAGTTTCCTCCTGTGGGAAAACACTCAATATTGTAATGGCAGCACTTACTACAATTTATAGTTTGCTGCCAAACTACACTCTGCACATAGAGCACACTACTGCAATGCATATAACATCAGTGCTACAGTTTTAAAAATCATATAAAAAGGGGATATTTATTGAGAAGAAAACCTGCCCCTCAACAATGCACAGTTGTTGGAGATGATAGAGAAAATCATACAATCTATTTCACACTAGCATCTAGGAGAAAATGCTTTAAATGAAATGTACTTTCTGGATGAAGGAGAACACACAGAGCAAATCCACACGGAGAACCTGTGACAACAGGGCACAATTACAGTTACAACTGATCCAAACACTGTTCTCCAAAAGCAAACATTTTTTAGAAGTTCCTTGGGACCTTTGTGGCAGTTTAAGGTGACTTCTTTAATGATGGAACTCTTACAACAATGGGAAAAACTCTGTGCCATAAAATTGAAAAACGCTCACTTCTCCTCTCCCCAAATAACACACAAGCATTTTGATTACCACTCCACATAAAAGGATGCTTCAATTTAAAGCTCTTCAAGGGGCTGCCAGGAGCGCTCCTCTCGGTGGTAAGTCCATTGTACAAGACAAGTGAGGAGAGCATTGCCTTCCTAAGGACCAGGAAAGTGTGTTACTGTGTTATTTACAGCCAAGTGGCAAAACAAAGAGAAATCTGGAAGGTGTCAAAAAGAATCCAAGACCAGAAGCGTTAACAGATAATATGAAAAAATACACTATGTTTTGGTTTTCTTCTCTCCCCCATCCCATTGTTCTTCATATACGTTGAAGTTTAAAGTGATGGAAAACCTTCTGATGGAAGACTCAAAGCTGTGATCAGCGAGTTAACCAGGAGGTAACTTTGTTCTCCAGGCTGAGCAATCACTGTTGGACCTATTACCGCATAAATAGGAAAAACTGTCCAAGGATGGGGAGGTCGATGACAGCCTTGGCTGCAAAGACCACATGATGAAGTTCCAAGATCCTGGGAGAGGTGAGCAGAAAAAAACCCAGCTGAATTAGAGCTCTGAACTTCAGGAAAGGAGATTTTAGCCTTTTCAGGGATCTGCTTGGAACAGCACAATTTGAAACTGTCCTAAGGTGAAAAGGGGTACAAGAAAGAAGCAGGGCCTTGCAGGGGAAGCATTTCAGTTAAGGAAGATTAAACCTCAAACTGCTTTAGCAAATATCATAGACATATCAAACCTGTGTGACTGAAGGGTGCCCAGAGAGTTTGTCCCTGGCACTGGGAGACCATTCCCTACCCCTCTGAAACATTCCAGGAGCCACTCACACTGCCCAGTGCACAGACCCTGAGCAATCTGCTTGGAAATGCACTACTGCACAGGGGAACAAGAGCAGGGCATCCAGAGAGGCCTTCCAAAATAAATCATTCTATGTTTTTACAATCAAACTGAAGATATTTTGGCAAAAAAAGCCAACAAAATCCAGGATTATTTAGATTCTTTGCAATAAAATCACTTGTGTATGAATAAGCATTGCTTTAATCTTTCTCATGCTGCATGTATAACATGATAAACACAAAATACAGATGTACTGCATTTGAGAGAGGATATAAACAAATGTTAATCTGTTAATAAAAACACATTTCTTGGTACAAAAATTTAAATAAAAATGCACTTTATTAAATAATATTTTCTTTCCTTTGTCAAATATCCTGTGCCATGCTATTGCATTTATAACAATCTGCCACTGGCAGATTACAAGCCTAATACTGTCTAGAAAAAAAGCCTATTTCACTAATATTTTTTTAAATACTAGTTTCCCATCCCTAGAGGTATTTAAAAGCCATATAGATGTGGCACTTAGGGACATGGTTGGGTGGTGGGCCCAGCAGTGCTGGCTTACTGGTTGGATTTGATCTTAAAGGTCTCTTCCTACCTGAAAGATCCTATATTGCTGTAATTCTGATTATGGCTCTCTCATTCAAAAATACTCTTAGATTATTCCAACGTCTTCATTGCAAATTGGATCAGACTCAAAGGTCAGGAATGGTACCAGAAGACTGACTAATCTCCCAGCACAAGCAATGAAAAAACCTTAATAAATTAGTCACTGTAAGAGTGAATTTACCTCCCTTTCTCCAGGCCTGGTGGTGGCTAAACCCATCAAAACTTCTCCTCTCCAGGCTGAACACTCCCAGCTCTCCCAGCCTTTCCTCCCAGCAGAGCTGCTCCATCCCTCTGATCACCCTGGTGTCTCCTCTGCATTCATTCAGTGCTTATCCATTTTAAATAAGCACAACAGCAAAAGCATCTCCCTCCGACTCCATCAAACAATTCCTCTTGTAGAGCTTTTTGCAGTGGCTGTGCATGTGAAGTACTGCTGGTAAGTGTTGGCACAACAGGCACTCCATAATAAGCCACAGAGACAGTAAAGTATTGCAGCAATTCAGTACAGAGACAAAGAATTCCAGCCATGAAGTCATCTGTCTACACAAATCTAGGAAAAGCAGGAACAATGACATCTTCACTGAGGCAAATAATGTTCCCAACATACCAAGCCATGTAAATCATTGGAGGAGAGCACATGTTCATCTTCATGAGCAGACTATGTGCTGACAGGTAGATCATTCACAGCACTGGCAGGCATATGAGGACTTCTGTTTTCTCTTACTTGACTTTCCAGCACTCTGTTTACTTCATACATTTCAGTTGGAGAGAATAAAATAATCCAGCACCAATAACTGTTGCCACAGAGATTATTCTGGCATTACATACTCAACACATATTTTTTTTCATATTAGTTAGACTAAGACTTGCAGGAAGAACTTTTCATATCCTGACCAGCTCAGGGATAAATGTCAGTTGAGTCCAAAGCAATTCATACTAAAGAAAAGGAGTCATTCAGAGATGGGCATTGAACCAAACCAACAGAGAGATCTCCAGAAAAGAGATCTTTATCTCACTGTGGCCAGCTCTCTGAGAAATAAAATATATAACCCATATAATTATTACACTATATTCAGAAATTCTCCTTGACTTAAATCCATGCAAGGATGGCATCTCACGCTGCAGCCATTCTGGTCAGAGAGCACAGAGAAGGGGAATACGACAATTAGAGAAGACAACACCACAGAAGGACTGGCTAGAACAGTGTGAGAGAGGGCCATTAGAATACTACAGAGATTTGTAAAATCATGAGAAAGAGGAAAATAAATGTGGAGTAATACATTTTCTCACAGTACAAGAACTGAGAAAACATCAGTGCAATCATTAGGTAGCATATTAAAAGTCCAAAAAGGAAAGTAATGTTTAAAGTAATTTTTAATACAGTACATAATTACGTTGTGAAATTCATTGCCACAAGATGTGGTGGAACACAAGAATATTTTTTAAAAGTCTGAGCTATAATTCCTGGAAGATTTTTCACTAGTCACAATCGAATGCAATTAATGCTTTTCAAGGCATTTCCAACTCAATAAATCTCTGCCATTGTCTGCCAGAAGCTCAAAGAATAAAGAGGCGAAGGACCACTCTGCACCTCCAACATTTCTAATTCCTGTTTCTAGAAACACTTAGTGAAAATTCTGCAGCTTCAGGTGTTAGGAACAAGACACAGTGTGTGACAACTCTCAAATTCACATTATCTCCTCAGGAATCCTGAAGGAAATCACAATCAGAGCACACTACATTAAAGGGATCTTCCTTACATAGGTGACTTCAGGCTGCATCACGTATAACAATATTAGTTTCTAACACAGGCAGACAAATGTAGTTAATTGGTAAGATGCAGACATTGTTATTAAGTAATTTTTCAAATCAGCACTGAAGTTTCAAACTCACTAAGCTTACGGAAAACTAAAATTCTCAAAATCGTGCTTAAACCATGAGCTACATACTTTGTATCCTGGATGATATAAGTTCATGCCTTGCATCTCTAACCTTCTAATACTGCAATAGATGACAGCCAAGACACACAAAACCATAAAAACCAAACGACAAAAAGCATAAAATTAGTGCATGTAGGGATATTCTTTTTCTCTTCACTGTCCTGTTCTAAGTTTGGCGAGTACTCTTGTGATTGCACTTGCCAGAAATGATATATTAAGCCTTTGCTATTTTTTTCTGAGGAACTAGAATGAAGAGACAGAGCTTCAATTCCATTTAACATCACACCAGAGCTATTGGAAAGAAAGCTTGCTTACTTCATTAAAAAAAAAAAAAAATCAAGTAAAAATTACATGCATTCCACGTGCTATGCTCAAGCCAAAAGAACACGGAGCAGAACTATCCAGAAACATGATGCGTTTACACAGCATTCTCCAAATACTCACAAAACCCTATGCTACCATGCCTACAGTAATCCCAGGAGCAATGACCACACTGGAAAATCCACAGGACAGCCCTTTCCTTGAACATTACTGACCTTGGGAGTGAATGAATCCACAGTTCCCAGTGCTGCATTCCCATCATTTACACTTCTATGGACACTGAGGGGTTGGCATCAGCTAAGATTCTGGGAGTAGTTCAGTGTTCCCAGGGCATTTGACTGTGGAAAACGGAATGTAGATCTCTGCCATGAATTATTACTCCCTTACAACATTTGAAATAAAATATCACCTTTTCAGCTGTATTTAAATTACAAGAGTGCCCAAAAAAGGACTCCTGAATGCCTAAAGAACTGAAGCACTGATGTAGTCCTTTTGATCTGAGGATCACAAGCTGCTTGAAAACACTTTCACAGACTTTTATAAGTTGCAAATGCCTCTGTGACTGAAATGTTGCTTTAAAGGAAACAGACAGCTCCAAACTAATTCAATTTGTGACAACACCAGGTTTTAGCTGACATGGCTGTGTCATTTCCACATCAGGCTCTGGTCAGTGGGGTCTAACACTGCTCCAGAAGGAGGTCATCTCAGAACAGAATCAAAGTTTCTTGGTCTGACATCCTCCTTTGTTCAGAGAACGGCCACAGGTCTCTCCACCCACCCTGACCATGCAAAATGCAGTGGACTTAGTACATGTCAAAAGTTCATCTACTGAATTAAAAGCAGTGAAGCAATAGGAGAAGCCAGGAGTAAATATAGCAAGCTTAAAGATCTTAATGTGGTCTTAAACCCATAGATTATTGTTTTATTAAAAGTCTTACTGAGATTTCAGTTTGGGATTGGACACAACTGGAAAAAATATTATCTTGGAAGTTGCAACTTGTTTTCTCTTAATTTGCATTATACACTACTTTTCTCTATCTTGAACAAACCACTGACGGAAAATCTTCCTGTTGCTAAAAAAATTTCAGAAAATTGTCTGTATTGATTCGTGATTCAAATTCTAATTGATATCACTAGTATTTAATGTTTTGTACCTGTTCTTACATTTTATGCAACCTATTTTACCTATTGATTTAAAACCAGAAATGTGTTCCTCAGGAGATTGGATGCCATTTTTTTCCTACTTGTCATGCTTACATTCATAATGACTTTACCAAAAATCATAAATTGATAGTTTGAGTTAAAATTTTATTAATCACTACTAATGCCACGTGTCCTAAATATTTCCTAACTATGTATAAAACTGATCTCTTAAAGATTAGAATTCTACTTTCCATAAATTTCTATCAAGTGTTTTAACAGAGCTCTGCACTGGTATTTTAATGTACACTTTCTTTAGAAACAAAATGTTTTCATTCTGCAGGTATGTACTATTTATTTGTCAATCTTGACAGTTTCTTTGTTCTGTTCTCTCATAAACCACTTTCCTTGGGAATCCCTAAGGAATACCTGTTTATCCTAGGGAATACCTCCTTCCTATCAGCAGATGTAATTGCAGAATCTTCTTTTCATGAAAGGAACACCCATTAAACTCCCAAACAAACAACAAACAAACTCCAGCACAACAAACAAATCAACACCACGCCACCCCCCACCCATCTTTCAGATAATTGGGCTGTTCAAAGGAACCACCTTTAAATTTTTTAGGAATGTGGTGAAGTGTTGCTGTGGGGTCTCCAGTAACCTTCCCGAAGGCAGGTTTGGCCCGTGGAAAGAATGAGGGAACGATTTTTGTGTGGATGTTCAGAGATGTTTATTCCTGAGCCGCATGGCTGCTGGCCGAGCACAGACTGACCCAAGAATCATGGGACAACCACAGTTCTCGGGGCAGGGGACACCAGTGGCCAGTAGGGAACAGGAGAGCGTCAGGGAGTCTGGAAATCCTGCATAACCCCTGCTTTCACCGCGGGGCCCAGCCTCTGGGGGGAAACCTCCACAGCGAAGAGCACAGTGAAGAACATGCAGCTCCTGTGAACACCTAGGAGACTAAAATGTGCTGACAAAGAAAGTACACGCGGCATACTTCAGTCACCACAAAAGTTATGAATGAACTTTTCTACTGATTGACAACAACAATCCACTGTCCTCTAAAAGAGATTCACTTTACAAGGAAATGTGATAACTCCCCGGGAGCAACAGAAAAATTTAAATTCAAAATTATGTACAGCATTTTACTTTCTAATCAAGTGCTTGCTAGATTATGGGTTTGATAAAGAGCACACAGCCACAAATGACACTTGTAATGAATGTTACTTGTCAATAGCTGGTCATTTATTTCTCCAAAATCAAGTGCTTAAGTCGTTGAAAAGGTTCGAAGGAAAACAAAAAAACCCAAGAATAGCAACAACAACAACAGGAAACAATCTGCAAGAACCTCCTTAATTCTCTTTTCTGTAACATTTGAAGTGAGAAAATGAAGAATCGTTAAATACATTCTGTGCTTGACTGGTATGCAAAACTTCCATCAATAGATGTAAACTCCTACAAAGATCTACAGTTTAGATAAGAGAGCTGCAGTGGAGACCAGAGAAAAGAATTTTGCCTCAAGGATGGCATAGAAAAGAAAATAAATGTCAGGTTCAGAACAGATGTTAGAAAGCTTATCAGGAGATTAGGCTGGTGAAATGGCCTGAAACACAAAACATCCCTACACCTCGAAAGATGCTTAGCAAGGTGCATCAGCACCACCCAAGTACTGCAGAGGAGAAAGGGGAAATTTTCTTTTGTTGTCTTCATTTCTGACATATTCTTTAACCTATCCCGAATCTGTGCTGCTTCCTAAAGCAGCTCCCTGTCCAAGGCTATCAGCCAGCTCTCTATCTCCCTCCCCTGTGTAATTCTGTCATTAGCCCCAAATTTTCCTGTTGTTTTCACAAACCCCTGGCCTTTAGTTTACTCTTCCTCTTGTCCTTCCTTATCCACTTCACCCTACTCTTATTTCTCACTAGTTATCCTTCACACAGTGAGTTTTATTACTCTTCCCTGACAAAAAAAAAGCAGTTCTAGAAAAAAATCCAGCATCCTACCCTTTTATTACTCACTCCTTGATACATTATTTCTTTTACTGTGTTATCAGTTTCCATTACAAACTCTTTGATAAGAGGATTACCTGTTGATCTTTAGCACCTCTTCTGCACTGGGTATGCACTAATTGCTGTTTCCTTGGCAATAATATAACTTTTTACTTGCAGGTTATGAGTTCCATGGGATTTCAGTCTGACCCACAGGTCCAGAATTACATCCTTACTTGTGATTCACTCTACAAGATGTAATTATTTTCCCACTGTACCACCAATGTAGAGTTTAGTTTTAAAAGCTTGTCAGTAACAAACAGCTGTGCTGTCTTCTCTGCCTTATTTTAATAGACATAGACATTGTAAGAACACATCACACTCATGCACCTCACAAAAAGCAAAATTTATACTTTGCTTACTCATGTTAAGGAGAAAATTTATCTTAAAATGTTTAACTGTGTTTAGGGAACCTTGCAGCATTTTTATTCTGAAATAAAACAATTCCTACATAAGTCAGAAGGGCACTCCACATTCTAAGATTTGAGCTCTGCTTAATAATTGACTTTTTTATCCAATTGTTCATTGAAAATTCCAGTTTTTGATACTGAAGAATGCAGTTTAAATGAAAACAGGATCCCTGGAGAATTTAATAGCATGCTTCCCATAGTTTAGACTTTCTGAACAAGTCAGCTTTTATCAGCAATAATTGAAGTTGCCAAATTCAAGAACAGAACTGATGTGGCTACACACTGTGAAACCATTTAGTGACAGCACAAATACAGAACACTGTAATTAGTTGCCTAACTGTTGGTACAAAAAAAAATTGTGCAGTGTGCTGCCACCTTGCCATAAATTTCCAAGAAGTGCTTATGTTGTGCATTATTTCTAGCGTCATCAACATTAAGTGGTTTGGTTGGCCCATCTGTACTTGTAATTAATTGATTCATAACTTTATGTAACTGAACAAAGATATTTGAAATACACTGAAATAAAACACTGTGTTATTGAAAGGTCATTATCCCAACTATACAACAGCATCTGCATTTGAGATTTCAGATTTTCAGTTTGACTTGTGCAAAAACATTCTGAAGGACTACCCAAAGAATGCTTTAGAAGTGATTTTTGTTCCCATCAAGTACATGATGTTGCTTGCCTGTAAGCTGTTTCAGAGCCATTCTTATTTAGAGAAGATTTTTTACTTCAAAGAACAGAGGTTTACATGAGGTCTCCCCCTTGGTGCAACTTCACAGCTGCAAAGGTGGAGAAAAATGAGTGAGTACCACAGAGAAGAAAAACAAAACATGTTTTTATACAAAACTCCCAGGAAAGAAGGTTATAAATGTGCTTTTTGGCTTTTGACTTACATTTTTATTATACTGCTTGACTTGAACTTCAGTCTAGCCTTTCTTCTGCCCGTGAAACTCAGAATATGCACAGAGGATATGTTACACTCACAAAAATCAAGGAATATGCCCCATTTTGCTGCTTCAGAAATTTGTCTACCATCACCAAGCAGTTTACTGAATTCTGTGTAGCAGGAGTGCCCAAAACTTTAACCTTTACCAGCCAAAAAGTAGAAGACATAAAGGGCATTATACTATCCCTACCAATTTTCCTCAGTCTAAATCCTTTCAATGCAGCCAAAGCCTGCGTATCAAGGAAAATTAAGAGGGGAAAAAAAGAAGTGAGAGGGAATTTCTCCTCATGATTTTTAATGTATAAAGATGGAGTTCCATATTTATGCAAATTATCTAATAATTTCCTAGGTTTATTTAACAAATTTAGATGTCTTGGTTTTCAGAAGTAGGTAGTTTATAGTACATGTGTTCAGAACCTCTTTAGCATCTTCTTTGCCCATTTCCTTTAATCTCTCACTTGCATAGGTATCAAACTATGATTCAGTCATGCAGCTGGTTTGAAGACTTCCAGTTTCCTGTAACAAGGACAAATTGAAGGAGCTTGTGACTTCTTGGACACAGTCTCTGTAACTTTTAAAACTAGATTCCCCTCTCAGAGCAGGACACAAGTGATGAGACACGACATCTCCACTCAACTCTCCAACCCCCTCTTCTGTCAGCTCCTGATGCTAAAATTGTCCTCCTAAGCTTTACTTTGGACAGCACTTCATGAGGTTGTTTAGCTGGGGCTTGAGGTTTCATACCAGCCTCCTTCACTGAGGATTCCACATCCCTTGTACTTTGCTTTCAGAGGAACAAAAATCTTAAAAAAACAAAACAAAACAAAACAGACAATTTAGAAAGAAAGGTACGGACACTCTCGTGCCTTTTCTTGACCTAAAGACTTCCTGCAGTTTCAGTTCTCTCCTTCTGCGAAGCATCTAAAATGCTATTCAGGGTCTGAAGTGACACAGAACTATAGGATATTTATTTGGGCACAGGCACTGGGCAGCACAGAGCTATCAAAACTGACTTCAGGGATGTCTCAAGAATTATTGCCCTTGCTGTATATTCAGTAGCTATTTATCCCAGGTTCTTGGGCATCAGGAAGCTGAGCAGAGCTCCAAAACCCCTGCCTGGCACATAGAAGACCAAAAGACCAGATCCTGAATGAAACAAAGGGAAGGACAGGAAGAATTTAACAAGTAAATTCATACTTGAAATAGATTAAGAGGTGGTGATCTGTGTGTACTTCTATGGCAATCAAGCCTGGATAGTCATACAGCCCCCATCAACACCTTCTGTCTGTGCAAATTAATATTTTTAAAGTCACTGGGCAGCCTGAAGAAGTTTGGAGGTAAGGAACACATTTCTGTATTTTGCACAGCACTAGAGCATGGTGCCAATAACGCCAAGGTCATGGGTTTGATCCCCGTGGGGGCCATTCACTTAAGACTTGGACTCAGTGATTCTTCTGGGTCCCTTTCAACTCAAAATATTCTGTAATTCTAATACCAACAAGATTTGATATTTAGGTAATACTAGAGATGTACACTCGGGAAAAACTGGCCCCTCTCCAACACTTCTGTGTTGTTTCATGTGCCTGATCACTCCATTTGCTCACTGCACTCATTCCACAAACAGAAGACAAGTCCCATCTATTTGGAAGAAACTTCCCATAAAATTTCAGAATGGTGCTGCATATGAGCAGCCAATATACTGCTGTTTCTGGAGAGAGGCTGCCATGGGTCTGAAATGCAGGAAATATGCACTACAGCTTAGAAAAATGACTGCAGGACAAGCCCCCTGTGCATTCACTTTTATTTAATTATCTCAGTTAGTGGTAATGAATTCAACTATTGTAAACTTCTCCTGTAACAAGCAATAATGGATTAATTATCACAACAGTTAAAATATTTTCCTGTCAAACCAGAGAGAGATTTCTGCTTCACTTTCAATCATTTCTAGCACCAAAGACCAAACATTCTTCTATAAAAAGATAAAACAAATGTACCACATTTTTTGACCATTCAAAAACTGTCCATGTAAAATAACATTATTCAGAACTCACTATTGGAAATATACCTGGAATGGACAGATCAGCAAGAAAAAGAAATCTTAAAAAAAGAAGAAATATTCTATAGTTACACAACATTAATTTGTAGTGAAGAATAACCAGGTAAAACTCTTCACAATTTCGTGGGGCATGTCTCATGTGCATATACACATGTTTTTCCCCACAAATAATCTGATTTTTTTTTATATAAATTGTCAGAGAACACCATTCTAGTGTCCTAAGTAAGTGTAGCCAGCTAACACTACTGATTGCTTGTATTTATTACTGGGGGCTTGCTTTAAGAGGAACAGATGGTTTCCATGTGCTCCCAATCAAATACTCTCAACTGCTTATTTGATCATCCACACTAGGTTTTTTGATTTAAATAATTGAGCCTTAACATTCTGTACTTTTTAAATTTGACCTGCTGCCTGCAGCTCTTTTGACTTGTGGCAATTGCTGTTGGCTGGTGGCCAGCAGCCTTTTCCTCAGACCCCAGTACGGTTAATTCTGCAGTGAATTAAAAACAGACACTCTGTATTCCTTAGGATAACACAGTCTAAATTCTCTTCTCCAAATAATCCCTATAGAGGCATACAAGCACAATTAATAATTCAACTATTAACCAAAAATGAAAGACTTGTTTAATCTCATTTAACACTGAACAGTCTTATGACACATAAATGAGTGGCTTTAACCTACTGTTTATTTAATTATTTAAAGAGTAAAGTAATTTAAAATACAAATGCATAATTTACAGAGAGATAAACAACATTTGAAATCTACCTTCTATTTCTCTAGTCCATTTGTTTCAGAGCCAAGGCTTGTAAAATCATTCTATTACACTCTGCAGCTTGGGTTATTTACTCGAAAACAGAAATATGTATATTACTGAGTTCTTTAGCTGCTATTCATTGCAAAGAAGCAGCACTTGGTGTTCTTTTGAGTTTAGTTTGTTACTGCCACTGAGGTTGGATGTTTTAATGAGAAAATATAAGCTCTCTTGCCTGGCAAGTGCAAGGAAATAAGCACACTAGGCTTGTCTGGTTACTGAATGATGGAAATGTATGTTTTTAATTACCAACACACAATTTGGCATGTGCTCCCTTTTGGGGAGCAAATCCCCTTCAAATAAAAGTTTTAAACAACAGGGTAATTGTTAGCCAAATGCAGGGTTAACTTAAACATTGGAGTTAATCTGAAAAAAAAATTAAATTTGAGAGGGTGACAAAGTTCCCAGGAAAGAACACAGGCACAAAAATGCATTCACAGAAATCTTAGTTCTTTACAAATATGTATTAAAGGGTCTTCTGAACATGAAAACACATATAACTGCACTAAGGCATGTTGCCTCATGGTGGAATTAGCTACGTAATTTGGAATATTAAATTTATAAATTGAGTCCTTTTATAGTTTTCTGATTTGGTCTGTAAAGGTGAGGCCTGAGGAAATTTTATGTTAGATTGCTGACTGGGTATATAAAATTCCAGCACCCAAAACCTCTGATGGCTAAATCAGATCAATGAATTTCTTAGAAAAAAAAATTAGGACTAGTAGGTTGGTTTTCTTCTGTGTGTGTGTATGCGCAGTGAACCAAACAAAAAAGGTTTGGGTAAGGCTAATAAGGGTAATTAAGGTAAGGATAATTGATTTAGTTTTTTGCTCCCATCCTCCCAGAGTTACAATAGTGCATCAGCAAAATATCTTCAGAGCCAAGTAAGGAAAGTAAAACAAAAAAAAAACCAAAAAAACCCAACAAAAAACCCCCAACCAAACAAAAAAAAAACCACACAAAAAAAAAACCCCAACCAAACAAAAAAATATTAAGAGTAGCTCAGAGCTTCCAAACATAGAAATGGTGCCCAGTAGGCACCCTGGAAAACGGAAATGTGCAGGGGAGGAGACAGAACAGACAGTGAGAAGCAATGGGTCCAGACAAGAGATGGATGAGCTCCAACCCTCTGTGTTCTGGGTTCTGCCTGTCAGGGAGCAGAAGGTTACAGCACGTTAAACAGGACCCTCTGCAGAGCGGGGGGGATAATAGTAAAAAGGGCAGTACTACCCGTGCTGCCAAAAGCAACAGCACCATCCAGGGAGAGGAGGAGGATTCCATATGCCAGAAGGATGGAGAGCCAGATTTGCAAAGATACTTCAGTACCTAACAAATGTTACCGAGCTCTTAGCTGCAAGACATGCTAACAGTTGATTACTCTCATTGATTACAAAGCTGTACAGTAGTTAAGTCTCTAAATTCCACAGGGACCTAACGGTATTATCAGTCACACAGGTTTTTCAGCTATTTTCCACCTACATTCATACAGTACCTATAGGTTTGGGCAATATTCCTCCAGCCCTGACCAGACCCTCAAACTTTCTAAAATGATGCAATATTTAGATTTAGAAATGCCTGCTCAGAGGTGTTCTAATAGTTTGTAAATGAATAAAAAACCCCTCAGCTAGCACTGACTGAAAAATTCTTGCAGACTTCCCAGGTTCATCTGCCCAAAGCGTCTTCATTTAAATTTATTATTTGTTTCTACTTTCTGTTAATTAAAAGCATAAAATGAGAGGAATAATTACTTAATACTATTGGGATAAAGCTCTTAGATGTGTTGAAGTAGAATGGGAAAGCAAGTCCCTGCTCAAACTTATTTAGAACAGGATGTTGGATGTGCTAACCCAAACCCTACTACCCAGGCTATGGAACACTGCAGGGCTACTTTCACTCAGTTTTACTATTTCAATTCTTTCAGACTGTAAAATAATAAACCAGTTGATAATAAAAAAAACCCCAAAGCAAAACAAAACCAAAACAATGACAAACAGAAAACCAGAAACACAGAATGGTTTGAGTTGAAAGGGACCTTAAAGCTCATCCCATCCCACCCCCTGCCATGGCAGGGACACCTCCCACTGTCCCAGGCTGCTCCCAGCCCCAGTGTCCAGCCTGGCCTTGGGCACTGCCAGGGATCCAGGGGCAGCCACAGCTGCTCTGGGCACCCTGGGCCAGGGCCTGCCCGCCCTGCCAGGGAACAATTTTGAGGGAAGGTAAATCACAGAAAGAACACTGAATAAAAATGGGAGGTAAAGGGTACAGCTGCTTACTGGAGTAACAAAGGGGGCTTGGAGGTCTTTGGAAGTTAATTTTTCAAGGTAATTAAAATATGTCAGCTATGTAAGAGGCTTCTCCTAACTTCAGAAGTGTGCATATGCTCAAAGTGCTCTGCAAAAGCAAAGCATAACAATATGGAGAAAATAAACACCTTGATCGTTACCAGATGGAACTTGTGTATTCGGCGTTACTTTAATTTCATAAATACTTAATCATAATTAAAGTCACTAGATGGCTTTTTAAAAGCAGTTAGTTGTTAAGATGATTGGCAGTTTTCCTTGCTGTTGATAACACCTAATGATGCACTGCAGAATGGAAAGCTACATTAAGAAATCCAAAAATACCTTCCCTGTACTCACCACATTAGGTAATTATGAGTTTTTCTTTCCACAGACATTTATTGGTACTTACCATGTAAAGAAGGCTGATGTATGTCAAAGGCTCTCTAAGGATACTTTTCAGTTTATTTATTCAAAAGTTTCTGCAACAGATTTTTATGTGCTGGTTGTTATTTCCCCCTACTCTGTGGCCCCAACAAACACAATTAGTTTAATGGTACCAGCTGAATCACTTCAGAATTTCATCAATTTTTATCTGTCATTAGATAAGAAACACAATTATTATGTTCAGCATTTAAACTGGAGCCTTGGGTTCCAATAAAGTATTAGGACATGAAAAAGTGTCTTCACTTGTTTGTGTAATAGAAAAAAAAAATCTATGGAGGTACTGAAGAGGCCAAAACCAGAAGATAAAAATGGGATCAGCCTCATGTAAGAGAGTTTAGTTAACAAATTAGCTTCAAAATCAGATTTACACAGGTCACCACAACTCACACCTCTAACAGCCACCCTGACTTGCAGCCAGTCCAGAATACAAATACAGACTCCACCTTCCAAACCTTCCTTTTTGTTTCTCTTCCCACTGTTTGTATACCTGGATCCTACAACACTGAGAATATTTACTTAATTTTAGACAAACAGGAAAAGCTCCTTAGTGATGTGCTCTGTTTCACTATTTTTTAATTAATTATAAATACAGAGGCCTTTGTTGTATTTAATTATTCGTATTTTGTGTGACAGACTAATCACAGACATTATTATTAATTCTGAATAGAAGAAAAGGAGAATATAATATTTTGCTTAAATTTCTACTTCACTATTTCCTTCTGGTTGACTGCATCAGTGGTAAGTTTTCCCTTCTTATGAAGGAAAGGAAAAAATAAAGAATTTGCAAAGCTGACTACCAACTTTGGTATTTCTCTGGGAATGTAATCATTAATTCCAATGAGAAATTCAAGTTATGCATAATTTAGGGCTTTTAGTCTGTACAAATACAGCATAGCAATAGAACAAAACAGTTCCTACCTAAAAGTTTTAAGCCTTAATTTGGCCTGGATTTGTAAAGGAATGCTTGATGTCTCTGAAAATTGTTCAGTTGTTCACAGTACTTTCACAGAACCACCACCAAGGCCAAGGGCTTAAAAATCAGGCTACTTTTAATTTTCGAAGCCTGTATGTAGGAGCCAGACTTTGAACACTCCTATAGAAGAAATTCCTCCAGAAGTGCATCTTTTTACACATTAAAAATACAATAACAAGAATAAACAGGAAAGTTCTTCACGAAAGGCACTTTGGGTGCTCCACTCTGGATGGTTACAATAGACAGGATGACTGGCTCTAGCTCCCTGGGTCCTCCTTCCTGCCCTTTTGGAACAGAGAAAAGACATTTGCTTTCCTCAGTCCTCAGGCACCTCGCCCAAGCTCCATGGCCCTTCCAAGGTGTACTAGCTTGAAAGCAAACTAGTGAGAGACTTCAAGTCAGAAATAGAATTTAATAGGAAAAATAAAATAAATGCAATAGTACAAAAAAACAACCCACTGACAGAGTCAGAGTACAACCTGACCCCCTGATGGTCAGGGGGTTGGTAGCAGTCCGATTTAAATGGTGGCTGCAGTCCTCCTGGAGTGATGGTTCTGTTGAAGCAGTGATTCTGTAGAAGGGTCTGGTCTTCCTCTAGGAATCCAGTGGAAAAGGCTGCTTGTGGGGTTCAAAAACTCAGATTATATCCAGGATGGAATGCTTGGTTCCTCCCTCTGGGTGGAGCATCTCACAATGGGATGATGTAATTTTATCAGTCATGCGGTGAGACTGGATGGCCCATGAACAGAAGATATCCCCCTGGAGGGAGGATGGGTCATGGGAGATATAAAGAACTCTGCCCCACCTGGTGCCAACAGCTGGCCCATTAACAGAAGATATCCCTGTGAGTTTATCAGGGATGAGTCATGAAGGAGGTGGAGGGAACACTGTCCCACCAGTTTTAACAGCTGATGAAGATGGTGATAGAATACTTACTTTTGGGCACATCTTACATTGTAACCTACGACACAAGGTTACGGAGAGCAGCCTCACAGAGAAATCAGGCAGCAGCCTCGTGCATGAACCCATCAAGGCCCAGGGACTTTTGTATGTCTACTTTAAATGTTCCCTAACTTGGTCCCATTCCACCGCAATAAAGACTCCTTGGATTTCTGTGGCCGTGGGTTTCTGAAGCCAGCCTTGCTATAAAGACTGAGATGAAGGAGATGTTTGGTACCTCAGCCTTCTCCACACCCTGTGCCCTAGGCTGCTGCCCCAGCTCAGCAGCAGGCTCATGTTTTCCCTCATATTCCTTTGGCTCCTGATGTATTTATGAAAGCTCTTCTTGTAGCCTTTGACAGCTCTCACCAGATTTGACTCCAAGTGGGCTCTGGCTTTCCTAACCCCACCCCTTCATGCTCAGCCTCTCCATATTCCTCCCAGGAATACCTGTCTTTGCTTCTATCTTCCATCTATTCCCTTTTTCATGTTTGAATTTTGCCAGGAGCAGCGTGTTCATCCCTGCAGGCCTTCTGGCTGGGTGTCCTGTTCTTTGGCTAGACTAGCAGGTTTCTAGCTTAGAGGATGTTATCTTGAATATTGACCAGCTTTCCTGCAACCCTCCTGCCACTAAGGCCCTATCCCTTTCTGCTGAGGGAATCCACTCTCCCTGGGAGCAGAATCCTGAAAAGATCTAAGTCTGGCTTTCCAAACAGAGTTTTGGGGTTTCTTATCTTCAGGAGGGAGGTGAATCTTTAGGTGTGGGGTTCCCCCATGTGCCTTAGCATGGGACACCCATGGGACAGCAACAGCAGTGCCCTGATTCCACTGATGCAGTTGATGGCACATAACTCGTGCTCTGTAGCTTAAAGATACCCCAGCTGCTCGATAAGGTGACACCACTTTTCCTACTGCAGTTTTTAAAATGAAGCTGAATGAAAAGTCGCACCTTGTTCTTAAAATAAACAAAGTATTTTGCTTTTTTTGTAACCTCCAACAGCACAAAGTAAAGTGATTCATTAAATGACTACTTTATGGTTATTTATGAGATGCTAACTAGGTGTATGATGTGCTAATTATTAGGAAAGCACACGTTTGGAACATATCCAGGTGTCTTTCCAAATCTTTTTCCCCAGGTGCAGCCGTTTTTCAATTTCTTTCTGTTTGAATGAACATTACAGCACATACAATTTCTTCACTTAGTTTCATTGTTTCATCAGAGCAAATTCAGGGCACCTGATCACCAGCCATTCTCCCTCACCTGGACACTGCTTTTACCGAATCCACAAAACCATTTAAGCAAGACAAAGAATCCCCAACCATATTTTTTAAATTAAAAAAGACAAGATACAAGACTAAGGAGCTGCTAATATTTATAATCTCTTCAAGGGCACTGAAGCAAATACTTTAAAAGGTTCCAGGAGAAAAAGGTTGAAAGGCTCCCCAGACTGATCCCAGTCTAACTTAGGAAAACACTTCTTTCCTAATGCTGATCATACAAGCCTGGATAACCAATGCAAGCACCAAAAAAGAAAACTGACCCCCCTCCATACTCTGTGCTGTCCCCAGGGCTGATGGAATTGTCCTGCTCTAAAGGAATCTAAATAACAGGACAAGGTGTGTGGACTCTTGCAGCAGGAAGAGCCTGAGCTGTGCCAAGCTCCGGAGGCAGAGCAGGCACCATCACTGCCCAGGTGAGACCCCACCTGCAGAGCTGCCCCAGCCCTGGGCCCAGCACAGGAAGGGCCTGGAGCTGCTGCAGAGAGCCCAGAGCAGGCCCCAGCATGAGCAGAGGGATGGAGCAGCTCTGCTGGGAGCAAAGGCTGCCACAGCTGGGATTGCTCAGCCTGGAGAGGAGAAGCTCTGGGCTGAGCTCAGTGAGGCCTTGCAGGGCCTGAAGGAGCTGCAGGAAAGATGGAGAGAGACAATTGCCAAGGGCTGCAGGGCCAGGAGCCAGGGAATGGCTTCCCAGTGCCAGAGGGCAGGGCTGGATGGGATCTTGGGCAGGAATTGTTCCCTGGCAGGGTGGGCAGGCCCTGGCCCAGGGTGCCCAGAGCAGCTGTGGCTGCCCCTGGATCCCTGGCAGTGCCCAAGGCCAGGCTGGACACTGGGGCTGGGAGCAGCCTGGGACAGTGGGAGGTGTCCCTGCCCATGGCAGGGGTGGGATGGGATGACCCTTAAGGTCCCTCCCAACCCAAACCACTCTGGGATTCATGGCTATGGCAAGCAAAAGGAGCTCGAAGGAATGAATCCTATCCTGAAGTTAAATAACTGGGCGATTCTTATTATCCTGGAATGCTCAGTTGGAGAAGATCGATACACACATCTCATTTCATGGACTGTTTAATACACTGATCATGTGGTTGTATCAATGCTAAATGGAAATGTATTTTAAAATGATTCACTTACATTGATATCACTGTCACTGATTGCACTGATGTGGTCCTGCCTGGAAAGATGTTTAAGTAGCAGTAAAATTCAGAATTAATCAATTTTGATATATATTTGAGTGCAAAACATGTGGCTCCACAGAACAGAACTGAGAAAAGAAAGAGAAGGGAAAGTACCACTAGGCAGTGATATTCTTTAACCCTGAATGCAGCATTTTTTATCTCACCCTTAACATTTTCCATAGTACTTTGTTAAGATTATTTCCACATTAAATTGGATATTAACACACAACACAATTGTTCTTCAAACAGGCATGAGCTGAGAACTGTGTTCCAGGTTTCAGCAAACAGAAGGATGGAAAAGGAAGATATTTTCCTGACAACAAATTTGAAGTTAAGACAATAGCAAAAAACAGAAGGCAGCACATGTGTGCAAAGCCGTGGTATTATAGATAAGGCACAAAGCATTTGGTGTACACCACATAATTAAGTTGAATATTTACATTTCCTAATATATAAAAAAAATTAAAACTATAGATTGCAAATAAAATGGTCATTCACCTTGCAGTAATAGAAAAAAAAAAAATTACTTAATATTCTGCTAAGTCTAAACCCCTGAGCTTGTCACAGAACAATTATTTTATTTTATGTTTCAGTTCTTAAGGATGCCTGCCTAATTTAAGGCAGTTTTTGATCTTTGTTTACAGCCTGCATTTTTGTGCTAATTAGCTAATTTAAGTTCTGTTTCACATTCTAAGGAAATTATTTAAAGTACTTGGATTATATTACAGGTGGCATATAATAAGTTAAAAAAATTAATTTCATTGCACTTACCCTTTAAGCAAAGGCTGGGGGGGGGAAAAGGTCAAAGTTCAGACCAACAACAGAAGTTTTATGAAAACCTGAGCTTGTGAACTGTAGAAATAAAAAATATTTCTACAGTTTTTTACAAAACTGAGTGCATTTTCTCTTATAAGCAGAATACATTTTTTGCTTGGTTTACAAAAATCAGTAAAACAATGTTGAAGGCAAAAAAGAAATATTCTAATACGGAAAATAGAAGAACATCAGCTTGCTGCTGGTATAGATAATTGTAGCCTCGAGTTACAGTTTTATTCAAATGCACATTATTTCCCTCCCTCTATCCTGTCCTACCCCGAAGATGTTAATGCATATTTCAGTGACCATGACACTCCCCTTTTAGAGCAGCCTGGTCAGTTGCTGCTTGATGAATATATGCTTAATCTATAATTATCTATGCCGTCTGGAAAAGAAAACCAGGAAAGACCAAAGAGAAGAAGGGCTTTGAGAAATGCTGGATATTTTTTTCCCTAAGAAATACAGTATATTTGGATTTATTTTCATCTATACTTTGCTAAATCTAAATAATTTTCAAGAAAGAATTTTTTTTTTAATTTCTTAACCATTCATTCAAAATTCAAATCAAGCTAAACATGAAACTATCCCTGAAATGTCAGAATTTTGGTATTGTTTGGAAAACTGAAAAGAAAAGAGCAAATTAAACTGTAGTCTAGGCTTAGGATACTGTCCTGGCCCAAAATTGCACAGGATCCCTTCACCTTCATACCTGATTCTGCAATGATTTGTGCTCGTAATTTAATCCTAATGGGAAAAGCTCTGAGCTTTCAATAAGACAGACTCAGGTTCAGCCCCCTTCTTTAAATGCTCAGAGAGTATCAAAGAACAATTAGCAATCAAGAGGAGTAACAGGATAATTAAAAACCAAAAATCAATGGGCTAAACCCCTTGCTTTGAAGAAGATGACCCCAGGCTGGGTTGGACCAATTCCACCTCTCCCTAGAATTGTGTCTACTCTGTTTATTCCCTCCAGGAGTCTCCCCCCCTGAAGGCCCCCATGCTGCTCTTGCCAACTCCAAACCCACACCACGACTTTTCCACCAGTGTTGTGGCCACCTCCTCACCTCCTGCCATGGGATGTGATGGAGATAAGGCAGCTTGGGCTGGCCAAGTCCTTTTTTAATCAGAACATGGCCAGGAAAGCCTTGCTAGGTTTTGTAATCCAGATAACCACACCTACAGCACCTGGCTCCAGTCTCTCCAAGCCTCTGATTATTCCACATTATGGAATCCATTGCAACCTCCATGCCTAGTACTACACAAGCCTGAAAATTATTCTTTTAAACCTTGTAAAAGCAGTAAAGCCACAATGCCATAGGCATTTTGATGGTGAAAAGAACAAAAAATTCCCAACAAAGCAGTGCACAATTTAAAAAAAATCTAAATATTCAACAGGCAGTATGGTTTTAAATATTCCAGCAAAGAATTTACTTCAGTCTATTGGCTTTGTTCAGTTGATACTTTTCTGGTTTTTTCACCCCAAAATATTTGCTCTGTTGTTTCAGAATTTTTTTTAAAAATAATAAATTTCAGCTGAAATAAAAAATTCTAATGAGCATTACATATAGTCTGAAAGATAAGTCATTAAAAATAAATTCATATAGAAGTTGATCTTAAGCCAGCACAGATTTAAATGATTGCTTAATGTAATATATATATGTTTTAAAGAAGATAACATATTCCTTGTGTGTGAAATCATTCTGGATCAAGACTAGTGAACCTCTAAATAAATAAAGGAACAAGATTAGAAAAAGTGCTTTATAAGTATAAAGAAATTGTCTGAATTTTACAAAGTAAGTTGGTAATTGAGTTAGTTAAGCTAAAGAAAGAGCTCTAAAACACTTAGCAATCATTTTGGAAAGGATTTTTTAAAGTGTCTAAGGTGGGCAAGAATACCCATCTACAATCAACCAGAATCCAGATACTGTCTAATTTCAGTGCAATATACTGGAAAAGGCTTATAGATGACATAAAATCTTATTACAATTTTCCTCATTCTACTGGTAATTTTCATTAATATGAAAAATAAAAAGGCACATTACTATGACAGTGACATGATGTGAGCAATTTTATTGAAGTAGAAAGCTAAGAATGATAATATGCAATAATTATTTTATTGATGCACAGGAAATGAATTATTCATAGTTACAAAGTATCTGTGGATAATTCTAATTACTTGCTTTTAAAGTATATGAGATCCACAGAAAATATGTTAACAACTTTGATTGAACACCTGCTATCCTGTGGAAGATAACAAGCACCAGATTCCAAACTTTTCTGACACTGACGTCAATGGCATTAGGGCTTCCAAGGGTGTATTACTAAAAGATCACGGAGGATTTTGTTCTATTCTGTGTTTCACTGGCCTGTGATAAGCTCTGATACAGCCAGGCAGACAGTAATAGCTCAAGTTCATCTCTTGTTTCATATTTTTAGTTCATAGTTCACTTTGTATCTCTATTTTATCTAATGCAGGGTTATTAATGATGTCAAAGTCTGTATTATGAAGTGTCCTCTGTGATAAAGTTATTGTTAAATTCTCCAACCTACATAGCTCTCAGTGCTAGCATGTAGTAATATTCACTGTTATTCTATATATTAAGTTGACCTGCTAATTGTTTGATGTGTCCGATCTTTGCAAGCACAGTTTTAGGTAGGTGGCTACAACCTACAAACTTTGAATTCCTGAAGTTCAGATTCTGCCACTTCTGTCTGAGCATCACCTTTAGCCTAACAAAAATCCAGTATTTCTACAATAAGCTGCTCAGCTGGAACAGGGAAGGGAATAAAGTTTATTATAAACTTCAGGCACGTGAGTTAAGGTGGAGTTCTTCACATCACTTACCATAAAGTTCTTTCCAAAAAACTTGTGCACCATTGTTATTTATCTTAAGACAGGCAGAAAGCTAATGGACTATTTCACTACCCTTTACCAAAAAAAAAAAAAAAAAAAAAAAAAATAGAGTTATTTGAATGGAATCCCTACCTTTGAATCCCTACTTTTTCAAAGCAGCAGCAATAAATATTTCTTTGGGGAAAAAAAAAGCTCCCTTCTTGCCTGTTTTGCAAGACAAAATATGGGCTGTGCAACATGTTTCTGAAAATTACCCAAGGATATTTTACTGGTTATCTGGACATTGACTGATCTGACTTGTAGAACAGGTTGCCTTGGGGTTAATCAAGTTAATTACAGTATGAAATATACTACCATATGATACTTTTTTTTTTTTCAAATTTCTTCTCTAGACATTCTGCTGAACTACAATGCATATTCCAGAAGACACCATATAAACTTTTCCCCTTACACCACCCTATAAAGCTATTAATTTCCTGGGTATTCTATGCATTCCATTGCAGGACTGCACACTAAATAAAGTATCTATTCATAAGCTGTCATAAAAGATGAAATACAGTGGGCACATGCTAAGTTAAGCTCTGCCATTCTTCCTGTTCATTCAGTGTGTTTGGTCTCTTCTAACCCAAATAATTTTCATTTCCCAAGCAGTCATTCCATTGTTAAGTTCATTTTGCCTGACTAAATGTTGAACAGCTTTTGAAATTACTTAGAAATGTGTTTGCTAGGGCAGGTGCTCAAAATAAAGGAAATGTCAAGAGAAGCTGAAGTGTTGGAACTGAAGGTCAGCTGATTTTTCTTGTGTGCATTTCTTAGGCTCAATAATTATTTACCCTTTTTCAATTGCTTAAATGCTTAATCAAGCAGATGTAACAGAATTATGAAACAAGAGTAAATACATCACAATCATTTTGACACAGACTTCATAAATTCAGAATGGCAGGTTTTGTTGGTTTGAATTGTTCCAAATCAATCTGGTGTTTGCAATTGCCAACTACCTTCTTAAAAAAATTTGTGTAGGTTTTCAGCTACTTATGAGCAGCTCAAGCTCCCCTTCTGCTGTGAGGATGCAAGACACACAGAAGCAGTTCAAGAGGCAGAAAAATGGTTTCACTTTCCTACCCAGTTCTGGTTTTCAGCTGCCACAGAAATTGTGTCAGGGTGCAGTGTGATGGAAGGGATTGTTGTACAGTAATTATTTCTCTCTAAGAAACAGATTAAGAGCTTCATATGCCCTAAAAATCAAACAGCCATCCAGATATGATTTTATCACTGTTGGATTTCAGTTGATATAACAAAATTTGAAAAATTATACATCCCATTACCAACCTATGAACATGCCACCTTCTACTATTCTCTGACAACACTAGTTTTTAAGAGGATATTGATTGAAAAAAAACAAACTAAACCAAACCAGAAAAACCACTACAGAAGAACTTATTCCTATTTTATTACATGTAAAAGTTAAAAGCAATTCCCAATTTTACCCAAAGCAGACACTTCCCTTCTCCATAACCTGTACCAAAAAGCACAGCCTGCTCTTCAAGGGGCTCATAAAATATCAAACATATTTGTGCTGAGAGGGGCGAGACAGTAGAAAAAGACAGGCATTAAAAAATGTTTTAAAATCATCCTGACAGGAAATAAAGATGGAACATCAAAGCATAAAAGCCATAAGATCTCTTAGCCCAAAGCCTGCTGCAAGATTAGGAGTTCATGTGTTGGTTGATCTTGTATTCGTTAGTGATATGGGATACACATCTGGAGAAGATCTCTGATTGTTTTGATGAACTGAAAACTGAAGAGGAAACACAGCTACCCACACCAGAGCTGGAAGTTACAAATAGTTATCTCAGCCACTTAAAATAATGTGCTGAATTTTGGAATAGGAGAGGATTCCGTACCTCACACAGGGGAAATTCAAGTAAGGACATAGGAAGATAAACATAAACATACACAGGGCAAAGTATTCAAAGAGAGAAAGAAAGTGCATTGCTGCAAGAATTGAAACTTTTGATCATAACCTAATGTGTATACAGAACGAAGTGAGAGGGATACAGGGCACTGCAGGCTGTGCTACTAAAAAGGAGGGTGATTATTGGTTTGCTTTATATGAACCACAGGAAATGAAAGTATAGAGCTTAGATATGACAATTAATCTCTAACAATTGTTTGCTTAGGGTACCCCAAGTGTAATTCATGTAATTCACTGTGAATTGGATTTAAATTGCACAAAATCTGAGAGAAGCCTTCATAGCTGCCTACTCCAAAACTTTTTAGCTGATTGTGGGCTCTGAACTGTAGCTCTAAATCCACTCTTATCTTCCATGAAATTCTCACAGTTCAGTTAATTCAAAAATATAAACATTTACTCATTTATGAGCTTCAGAATCAAACAAGTTTCCAAATGTAATCTCTGAACGTGACAGAGGAAGCAGCACGTCTAGAAATGACTGATCAAAGCAACAGTAAGAGCACAGCCTGTGCTTGAATTCACATTCAAATGCTTTGCTTGCCTTTAAACAAGATACACGTTGTACCTTAAACAAGGTACAGCGAGCACAGGGCCTGCAGTTCCCATCTAAATCATCCCCATTTTGATTTGCGCAAATTTATTATTAAAAAAAAAGATGAGTTATTTTTAAACCCTTCACAGCTAAAATGAGAACGGAAATGTTGTCATCAGCAGAGACTAAGGTAAAGTTTTGCTGGAAAATAAGGACCTGGATCACTTTCTATCAGTGAATGGAAAGTCAAGCCATAGCTGAATTGTAATAATTCCAAAAATGTGCAGCAAATTCATATGGCAAAGTTGAAAGGAAGTGGTGATGTACTTAGGAAATGGCAGAGATGTCCTTAGAAAGGTAAATATGCAGGTATTTTCATGAAAATAAATGCACTGTATGAATAGATCTGCTAGTCAGAAAAATAATGACTAGGTGTTATAATGAGACCTAGCTGCCATTAGCTAATTGAGCATTCAAGGTTTATTTTTCAGCATTACACCAGCAAAACCTCAAAAACCAGCAAAAGCAGCTCAACCTTTCCTGGAACATATTAAAAAAAAAAAAAAAAAGGTCTTAGGGGAAAAAAAATTCTATTGGAACTGCAAAAAAATTCCTTCTCAAGTCAAATCATAACCTCAGAGTAACCCAATGTTCTTCAACATACATGATTTTTTAATTGAGGGAAGCATATAAAAACATCCTTATACATTATAGACTCACTGCAGAGGGTATAAATAAAGAGTCACGGTAGGATTCAGATTAATTTCTTTTGAAAAAAAAAGGTCACATTCAGGCTAGAGAAAATTAACTGCACTTTTTTTCCCTAAAGGTTCATATCTGAATTAGAGGTAGCAAAGAGAGAAGCTGATAAAGGAAACAGCAAGGAAGCATCTAATGTGGTCTGAACAACACTGAGAAGGACGAAAGCCCAGAGAGACCTTTTAAGATCATTCAGCAAAATAGAATTTGAAGTAGGGGCAAGAACTGCTGCAGCCAGGGAAGCAGAACTTGACAGATGTCCTAGAAACAAATAATGCCCCAAAATGAGAAAGGCCTGTGCCTCACAGGAGAAATAAAATGCAGAACCCTGAACCTGCCATTCCACTCCTGTGACCAAACACGACAAAGCTTCTGGCACCTACCCAGGCCTAAAAAACCCTAGACCACAGCAGCTTTTATGGTTAGATACCCTGATAACTGCCTGAGCTCTTCATATTCAAATCTCCTACAGAAAAGGTGTCAAATCACCCACCACTGACAGAAACTGTGAACCCATAGTTTCTACAGGATGTTTCTGATTGCCTGACATCAGATAGACCTTTCCAGAGCAGCTTACTACTTCTTTCATGATGTCTCATCTCTGGATAAATAAAAATAACCAGGTAGTGAGCACACCAGTTAGACTTGAAAAACCTCCTTACAAAATTAATACAATTTTGAGGAATGTTAAATTTTAAAAATAGTTTCAAATCCAAAGATTTGTAAATAACAACAAGAAAAAAAAAACCCAAGAAAAAACCCTGATTGGTTTAATGCTTTTTCTTCTTATGCTAAAACATGTGAATGACAGACATGGCAATACTTTCCCACATGCTCTTTTATATTCTCCAAGGTGCAAGAGGAAATTAAAACCCTACTGAGAATAATTAAATCCCTGCAAGCTCCAGCTTTTATTTATGTTGAAGATATTTTACACAACTACATATACGTATTATACATATATACATGAAGATATCTGAAAGGCAAAGAGTAGTTTTCAAAATCTGAACTGTATTTTATTCTGAAATGTGCAGAGTTACCTTAATTTTCAGAATTTAGGAAAATCCAATTTATATAAGCAGATTTACAATCCTTTTCTCCAATTGCCTCCTTCAAAGGTTTTTTTGATGTCTGTCTCTTTTGCTGGGAGCATTACCAATGACTATTTGCTGAAAATATTTGAAAGGGGCAAATTATCAAATGCACAGGAGGTGCAAACATACTATTTTAAATAAAATAAGACTTATTACCACAAAATGAAGAGATAGGCTAAGCATCCTCTTCAAGATCAGCATCAGGGCAATTTTTGAACTGCTGTAGTCTCTGCTTTTTAAATATGTGTTTTTTGAAACTAGAAACATAACTCTAAATACCTGGACACTTGTCATGTACAACACATACCTGAGGCTGAGCTTCCAGTTTCTGGTATTTTATTTTTTAATATATTAAATCATTCCAAGGACTATCACCTCTTACACAGGGACTAGAGAAAGCCTACATGTTGAATCAGGAACAGCAAGGATTTTTTTCTTACATTTCTTTTATTTATCCTTTTTTTGGGATATTGCTATCCCAAATCCCCTCTATTTTTGGATATGGGTTCTGATAAAGAAGATAGCAATAAGCTGTCTTCCCCTTTCAGAACCACAGTTACCAAGGAAAAAGACCCATATTTTTCAGAATCTATATATTTGTATGCTAAAATAACAAAAATTACTGATTTGTATTCCTATTTGCCATATAAAACTAGGGTCACTTTGAAACAATTTATAGCCTTTATGAATAATACCCCTAGAAAATGCCATATCATAAGCATGATGGATTATTTTGTTTAAAAGATGATACTGAGAATTATTATTACTCTGGTAGTTCTTTATCTAGCAATACTTCATTTCTTTCAGCAGCAATTACAACAGAAATTGAAAAATCATGGAACATTTCTGTATTGTCTGTGTACAGCTCATGAATCTCTATTTATCAAGCTTATATTTTGTGTTCAGATAGTTTGATACCTAATTCTATAATAAAATATCAACTACTCTATGACAATTTCATAGAATTTGTGATGCCAGTAAAATATCAATTTTTTCATTAAGAAAAAAAGTGATCATATTCATATATTTTTGTTATATAATTTCCTAAAGAACAGCTTTTCATGATAGAAAATCATTACTATCAATCTTGAAAATCAGCAGACAGCTTATCAATTTTCTCACTGAATTGCATTCAATTTTAGTAAATCTCAACTAAATCTCAATTAAACCCCATTTCTTCCCATTAATTTAATTACTTCTGATCTATAGCAAGAGCCTTTGTTAATTTCAATTACTTTCAATAAACCTTCAGTTAAATCCTTTTACCTCTAATTCATTTCCATAAACTTGTTTTCCTTTAACTCATTTGCTGGCTTTTAAACCAAGATACAATGTCTGACAGGTTTTTCTCTTGAAACATCATATATATATACACACACACATATACATATATATACACACCAACTCATAGAGAAAGTAATAAAAAGTCCGTATATTTTGGGAGAACTTAATTAATTAGAAGGTTTATATAAATTTGACAATTTTCAATTGCCTATGGAATTTAATTGTGAATACTCTGATAAAACAGTGAAAGCTGTTGGCTTTTCCATCTCTTTAAAGGCACATGGGCATCAGTGGTTTTTCAGAGAGTTATCCAGATATTTTCCAGGTAATCCTCTCCTGATTTGAAAGTCTCTTCAAAGAGACCTCAAAATTGTATTTAGGGATCCACGTTGAGAACAATACCCCCAAGTGCCAGGTTGCAGAATTCAGAGCAGGTTTGCACACCCTGGGTCTCAACGAAGGGTACAGGGAACCAGCTGTAATCCAGGGAGATTGTCCTGATATCACTGAGTCAACCCTGAATGAGGTGATGGTCACTTGGAATTTGGATTTTTATAATTTGCTTTCCCAAGCACTGTTTAAATCTTTATCCCCTCACTAGCTAGAACTTATCTATGTAGCAGAAGACAGAATTAAAACCCACTTGCTGATAATGATCAGCTCAGTCCCTTCAAAACCAGATTTCACAGCCAGGCGAGCGCTGTGGATGGGTGATTCTGATCCTTCCCTTCTTCCTCTCTACCCAGCTATTGAGGCCAAAACTTTTTAAAGCTGCAAGGTGACCAGTTACACTCTGTTTTCTCTCGGCTCCAGAAACTGTGAAGTTCCTGAGCTGCTCAAGCCAGGACCATCATCAAAGAGCAGTTAGACAAGAGGCTGCTGCTGAGTTTGGCTCCCACCTCACAAAGGTGAAGCACATTACGCAGCCACATTCCCACCAGATCAGCCAAGCTGCAGTTCAGCTGAGAACATCAATATCCCCATCTCCTGTAGGTTACATTCCCAGGTTTCACCAGGCAGTGAATCTAACTGTTGAGTTTTGCAGAATCCCATGAAAACCACCCTAATCTTCCAAAAAAGATACTGTTTCTTAGTAAGTGTTGCAGAAAGTCCTTCTGAAGGTGGTTTATCCACTTTGAGTCGCTGAGGAAAATACATACATACAGCCCTACAACCCAGGGTAAGTCAATACTTAGATACATATTTTTCTTTCAGGAAATACACATTGAGTCCCTATTTTCCTGTGCTCGTGTCAAGTTCCCCTCTCAGTCTAAGCATTTCTTTTAAATGTCTGAAAAAGCTTTCAGACTTACAGAAATCTATCAAACGCTCATAAAGCCTTACATTCCTATAATGGAGCAATAACAGAAAAATAAATACACTGAGCTTCTAGGAAAAGGTGCTAATTTTCAAAGAGAATGTGCATGTCTTAAGGCCCCTCCTGCAATAATCCCCCTGATTTCCCCTCATTTATAAGCACTCTCTCTGCCTAGAGTTGCTGATAATTAGACCAAGAGGGATGCTTTCCAGCCTGGCTTGGATGAGGACCTGAGTGCCCTCAGGCCAAACTCCTCCTTCTTGAATGGAGGCAACTGAAGCAAAGCTTGGCAGGTTGTATTTCTTTAAATAATTTTTAAGGCTTCTTTTGTTCAGTATGAGAATTGGGTTTGTTTTCTTTCAGCCTCTCAGGGGTTTAATATGGAACGGTGACCTGACTCAAAGCATTGTGAACCAGAAAAAAAGAAAGAAAGAAAGAAAGAAAGAAAAGTATTTAATGAAGTATTTTACTTTCTTAGTTCTAGAGATTTTCCTCAGTTAAACTAGAATAGTAGGGAAAAAAAAGGAAAAAAAAAAAAAAAACCAACAAAAAAAATCTGGACAGAAAACATTCCCCAGACATTTAGAATATTTTTGTGTAATATTTAGGTGTTTTCTCCACTAAAGTTCTAAATAGGACTTTCCCTAACCAGTTATTTGCAGTTGAATTTAGGAAATACTTATAGCCAAACTAGAATGTTAGGGAAAAAAAAAATCATATTACTGAAACTTTAATGTGTTGCCAGTCACCCTCTCTGCTGTATGATGATCTTCTGACATCGGCACTAGTAAATCTTCGTCTTCAGTAATCTATAGCTTATAAACTGTCACAAAGATTTTTCTCTTTTAAACTGCCACTGAGAAGTAGAGAAGGACTATATGAACTAGACTTTTGGAAATCCCACAGAATAATCACTCATCTGCAGAAGAAACTTCTTGAATGCTGAGAAAGAGCTACAAAATTAAAAGGAAAAAAAAAAAGAAAAAAAAAGAGGAAAAAAATTCAAGTAGTCATGACTTAAATTCACTACAATTTTAGCCAGAAAATTCCTTTGAACACTCACCTGAAGTTTGTTTTTATTTCACCTGTTTTTATCTAACACATGTTAGATAAAAAAAACAAAAATAGAATCCCAGAACCGTTCAGGGAAAAGCCCTCCCAGCCCATTGAGCCCAAGCTGTGCCCAGTCCCCACCTTGTCCCCAGCCCAGAGCTCTGAGTGCCCCCTCCAGCCCTTCCTGGGACACCTCCAGGGACGGGCACTCCAACCCTCCCTGGGCAGCCCCTGCCACGGCCTGAGCACCCTTTCCATGGGGAAATTCCTGCTGCTGTCCCCCCTGAGCCTCCCCTGGCCCAGCCTGAGGCCGTTCCCTCTGCTCCTGTCCCTGTTCCCTGGGAGCAGAGCCCGACCCCCCCGGCTGCCCCCTCCTGTCAGGGACTTGTGCAGAGCCACCAGGGCCCCCTGAGCCTCCTTTTCTCCAGGCTGAGCCCCTTTCCCAGCTCCCTCAGCCCCTCCTCCTATAACTTACAAAAGGAAAAAAATTCCCCCCTTTCCTACCAGATATAGGCTCTAAATAGAGTTGAGGTTTAAATGAGATGCAGCTTCAAAATGGATCATTTTTGATAAAATTAGCATCTCTCTCAAGCTATTTGGCACAGAAATCACATATGCCAAAGATATAAAAAAAAGTACACTTACACTGCCTGTATCAGCCATACACTCTTTTCTTCCTCTAAAAGGCCCTAAGCTTAACAGAGGAATTCAAATTCCAGTCTCTATTCTCTTTTCCTTTTTCCTCCTTGTCCAAACGTCGTAATGATAACACAGCAATTACTTGTTCTGTCTCCACTGCAGTGTACTTCAGATTTTGTCAGCATTTCCACTTAAACGTCGCATTATTCTTTCCTGCCCTAGAGGTTTCTAGGTTGCTTGAAAGTGTCTTCCCAATAGAAATATCTTGGTGTAAATATGTCCATTTCACAATGCTCATGATTAAGGAGATAATGTTGCAGGCAACTAGCAGACCATGTTTGTAATTAAAACCAATTCTTTTAGGGCTGATACATCATTCTTCCATACTCAATACCTTGGCACCTCTGTGTCCTCTTCATATATTCAAATATAGTTTTATCCTGGCACCATCACAGTATTTGTTGTAGAGAGTGTGTGAGGAAACGTTTTGAACTTCATACAGGAGATTTTAAACTGCTATAATTTTTCCAAACTTTGTTATCTCCACAATAAGCAGAACACACTTGAATTTTGAGGACACGGTCTATTTGACGAAAATTGTTTTTCTGCTAATCGTGTCTCATTCTACCTTCTCAACAAAGTAAGTCTGGTCTCTTTGGAATACTTGTCAAGCCACACAAAAAGCTATAGGTTTACACACGCTTGGAATTGTCAGGACAGTGGCTTAAAACATAAGCACGATACCCCCAGAAGTCATCTTTGTGCCTGATAGCTGAACAGTTCAAATATTTTCCATTACCAGAAAAAATGAATTTATATTGATCTTCATCCTCTCTAGAGCATCCTTTGGAAAAATGATATATATGTATAGATGAGGCACTGTTCACTTCAGTACCGTAACGATTGGCTCCAAGTGAAAAATGTGGACAGCAGCTCATTATACAGCACACATGGGGCAGTGCCTTTGTTTCCTTTACATGGCTTTTTTTGCCAGAGTAAATGTTCTCATTTAAAAGTTTGTCACCTAAAGCGCCTGTATCTATATTACAGCATAAGGAGGCTTTAGCCTACAACCAGCAACCCAAAAAGTAGGGGGAGAAAGAGAGACAGGGAGGGTGGAGAGGCATTGCACAGTCCTTACTCCTCTTGTTGTAAATGACACAAATCATCAGCCATTTTTATAGAACATAATCTATTATAATTTCTTATTTCTCTGGAATCATTGTATCAAGGAGCTTTATAAACATTGATGAAAAAAGCTAAATTATCTCAATAAGGCAATCAGATGGGGTTTTGCAGTTAACAACAGCAACAACAAAACAAACACAAGCAACAGCCCACACACAAGTTCAAGGAAAAAAGCCCCATAGTTCCTCATAGAATGTCAAAAGGGTTTGGGGTTGAAGGGACCTTTAATATCATCTTGTTCTACCCCCTGCCATAGGCAGGGACACCTTCCCAGGGTACTCCAAGTGAAAGTGTCCAAGGCCAGGTCGGATGGGGCGTTTGGCACCTTGGGATAGAGGAAGGTGTCCCTGCCCATGGCAGGGGTGGAACTGGATGATGTTAAAGCTCTCTGCCTACCCAAGGCATTGTATGGTTCTATTCTCTCCATGGCAGAAAATTCAGAGGCTGAGCACAATTTCCTCATCTGACTGACTCGTGGAGGATCTTACTACCTGAAAGATTAAAGCCCAGTAATTAGTTAACTTTATTAGAGAAAAAAATCTCGTGGAGAAATTCAAGAGTTACAAAACAGCAGGAAAACCAACACCAGAAATATTTTTTTCCGTGAGCCACCAGACCCCTATTTCTTTTTCCAAATTCTCTGCATCCAAATGAAGACAGTGCCACAAATCATCTCTTATGGAAAGGGTTATATTTCTGTATTCCTAAAAACTGCAACAGAGGAGAAACAAAACCAGGTGATATTAAATTACTCTGTAGTGACCCTTTAAAGAATTTGCAAAAGGCGGATTCACCAAGAAAATATGGAGTAGGAAAAATCTAAACACTTCTGACCAATTATCCATACACCAGGATATACCCTGAAGCTTTCTGTCCTGGTTTCACTTCCATAACGAAGGACAGAAGTTTTGATTGGTCTGAATAAAGGAGGGAATAGAGGTTTCCTATCAATATTTTCCCTTCCGGGCTTTTCTAGGAACAAAAAAGGGAAGACTCACTTTACTACAGCTAAGTCCTCTGTTTTGCATCCAGTAAAATGTTCTCTACTCTGGATTAGCAAAGGAAACGGCATCAAATAAAAGGATTCCTGTTTGCTTTGTGCGGGAAGATGTTTCTCAGGTTTGTAGATAACCAGAAAATTCCTCAGAGGTCCAATCCTACAGACACAGCATCACTAATTTCAGAAGCAGCTGAACATTTAGAGACATCACTGGTACTGTTAGAAGTTTGGTACTTTCATCTTTGGTAAACCTGAAAAACCCATTTGTATTTAATGCCAGCAGAAACCCAGTAACAATGGCAAGAGAGTGACCCCTAACAGCACCCCTGGGCTTGCACTGTGCAGCAACCCCAGAAGGCTCAACACAAAGTAGGGGAATTTATGTGGAGCCTGTGAGGTGAAAGAAGTTCTGTGCAGAGCGGTCCTGGGCTAAAAGCTACAAGCTGTAGCTGTGCAATCAGGAAAAGGTGCTGTTTGCATTGCAGTGCTTGGGTTTCTTCTCAATCACGAGCACCAAAGTCAGAGTGGGGCTCTGATAATCTCCCTGCAGCTCCCCAGGCAGGAGCGTCTGCCAGCGTGTGATGAAGTGGAACTGCACGACATGACAAAATATGGTATGACAGGGAAAGTTTAAAGGAGAACCCACTAATTTGAACCAGTAATCGCTACGATTCAAACAGCCCCATTACTTATATACTGAATTTTCCAAGCTGGATTTGTGGCATATTTTTAACTGGATTAAGTGTCAACTTCAACGGAGCAATTAGCATTTTTAAAAAATATTTTTCATCAACACAGTACTATTTATCACCTGGCAGGTAATAATTTCTTATTTCTACCTTTAGTACTGTGGAATATTTTCTCTCAAATAATAGATTCAATCAAAAGAACACAACAATTTATGCTAATGTAATCGTTGTACAGCTTTAGCTAAAATTTCAAGTGCTGATAATTACAAAAAAGTCTGTGATGGGATTCCAGAAAACTGGCATTTTATTTATTTCTTTTTCTGGGGACAAAAATTCAGCACATTCTTGAACAATGCTCAGTAGCACACACTTATCTTTACACATCTTGTGTTTTTAGCTGAGATATTGGAAATAGCTCTGGAAAAGAGCAGACAACACAGTGCAAAGCTTCTGGAGAACTGTGCCATCTACATACAAACACCACACATTCCTTTGGAAAGGTGACACAAACATTTCCATCTGTTAGTTTTTAAATTTAAAAGAAAAATGGGCCAGGTTCTATATAAAGTAGCACTCTATGCAGCAATACTCTAGGATGACAAAGGGTATTCTGTGAAAATTAATATAAATTTTTGGGTGGTCTGCTGGGCACCACCACAATGCTTCTGTAGCTGGAAATTTTGAGTAGAGGCATAATCTTCAGAATGAACAGGGAAAAAAGTAATTATTGAAGAAGAATGTATGCATTTAACAAATTATTTATTAGAATGCCAGAATGATTTGGGTTGGGAGGAACCTTAAAGCCCATCCAGTGCCACCCCTGCCATGGCAGGGACACCTCCCACTGTCCCAGGCTGCTCCCAGCCCCAGTGTCCAGCCTGGCCTTGGGCACTGCCAGGGATCCAGGGGCAGCCACAGCTGCTCTGGGCACCCTGGGCCAGGGCCTGCCCACCCTGCCAGGGAACAATTCCTGCCCAAGATCCCATCCAGCCCTGCCCTCTGGCACTGGGAGTCATTCCCCCTAATTGTGATTGTGTACATTTACGTTTCAACACTTGAACTTAAGCACCAAGCCTTGCTCCAGGCTTCCAGGTATCAGCCTTAGATAGGAGGGAAACTGCCCATTTCTCTTTGCATATTTACTGCTTCAGATGTTTTTCTTACACCTAAATGATTTTCTTCCTAGAGATTTCATAAGGGATTCATCCGGGGCTCAAGCTCCTGCACAATTTAACTACCTTTACTGCCAGTGCCAGCTGACTGAGAAGAGTAAAAAGATTGACATTTTTTATTTTGGGGTGTGTAATTGGCTTGGAGCATTTTTAAAGCTTACAAAATACTGACAATCCTCAACATTACTGCACAGTCTCATCTCTATTTTGCAGTAAACTGCACAGTATCTTTCCATTCTTTGGGTGATGTACCAACAGTAGCATGTATTAAAGAGTTCCATGCAGTACATGATCATTTCTAATCTCTCACATCTTCAGGTTTCTCATAGTCAATATCCATAATGTTTGTTTCAATATTAATTACACAAATTTCAGGCAGGATTAAGCAGAAAAAAAAAAAAAAAAAAAAAAAAAAAAAATCACAT
>VYXC01005453.1:202945-272101 GCA_013397175.1 Platysteira castanea
AAAAAAAAATTACATAAAATCAGAGGGACCAGAAGGAAGAGGTTTCTTAAGCTCTTTTACCTGCTTAGAAGTAAATCATAAAATGTCAAGCTAGAAAAATTGGCTCAGATAAGTATGACTTTTCCTGAATTAGCTCCCTAAGCTTTTATCCTTGCTGAACACTTTCAAGTCAATCCTAAGTGCTGTGCTTACCTTAATATCAAATAGTTGTGCTACAACACATGCAAAATATGGGATGTACGAGCTGTTCTCAAAGTGAAAAGGTTTGTCTCTGTTTAAATCAGGAAAATATAGAATTTGTTTGGCATCAGAAGGAACAGCAAAGCCATTAGGATAATTTTTAGATATTTCTGTTCCATTCAGCTGAAGGCTTCCACTGGTGTTATCTTCTGTTATACTCATTATATGCTACAAAACTTGGTATCTTAAATCTTGCAGCTATTTAATTTCGTATATTCAAATTTTAACAATAATATAGTTATGTCTGTTAGCAATTATACTGTCATAATTATATCATCATATTTTCAAGTGTTCAAGGCTTTAAAAATTTTAAACAAGCTGTCATTTCAGATTCCACAGGGCTTTCATTCTTTTTCTGTGACCTATGAGAAATCCTGTTAATACTTAGTCGTATGCTATATATGGAAATAAAGAGAGCATATAATTTAGATAATGTATCCTTAATTCTGGATCCAATGCCCAGAATATATGAAAAGTGTTTTAAGAAAATGTTTAAAAACTAAAGTTATGTAAAATTGAAATTCTAAGCCTGAAAATAACTTTATGAACCTTTTATTCAGCATGGCAATGAAAAAATAATATATATAGAATAAAAAATAAGTTAATGTATATATTTTTATAAATGGCTACCATATTCATGACACGACCAAGACACAAATTCCACAAATTTTGTATTCAGCTAGCATTTGGGCTACACACCTCAAGTTTAAAGGTTCCCTTTACTCCCCTTCCAGACAAATGTCAACATCTTAGAGCCCCCTCCCATACCTGAGTTTAACTGTGCTCTTGCTCCCAAACCTGCAAGATTTTCCACCGAGGTAGATCACTCAGGCCATGAAGAATGTTGTCAGGGAGCCCTTGATTGTGGTCTTAGTAGATAAGACATGATTCTATCAGCACTGACAGATGTTCTTTCCTCTCAGGAAATGGCCACCAAGGATGAACGTTGCTACCCGCATATCAAGAAGATGACTTTGCATTTGAAGTCCTCTCTCCATTTCCCAGGATCCCCATCACTGAGGAGCACTTTTTGCAGTGTGAGCAGCCCAGAAGGAACAGGGGTTTGCAGGGATGTTCATCCCTCCAGCAGGAATAGGGGTTTGCAGGGATGTTCATCCCTCCAGCAGGAACAGGGGTTTGCAGGGATGTTCCCCTGCCTGCACGGACCACGGGTGCAGCACTGAGGTCAGGATGGTGCTACTGCCTCCCCAACATCTGCCTCACCTATCTGTGCAGAAGTGTATTTGAGAGGAAATACCTTAAAAAACCCTGACTTTGGCATGTGCCTTAAAAGTGATTCTTGTTTATGTATCTTATACACAAAATTATCCAGAAACTAACTACAAAGGAATGCTTTCATCAATAGCATAAAAAAAAAAAGGACTAATATTAAGAATAACAACAAGATTAATATTAAAATCCTCTCCAAGGCATGTATAGAGAGTGAAGCGATGGGCATCGTCTCAAGGTGTGTCAGGGGAGGCTCAGGGTGGACAGCAGCAGGAATTTCCCCATGGAAAGGGTGCTCAGGCCTTGGCAGGGGCTGCCCAGGGAGCTTTGCAGTGCCCATCCCTGGAGGTGTCCCAGGAAGGGCTGGAGGTGGCACTCAGAGCTCTGGGCTGGGGACAAGGTGGGGACTGGGCACAGCTTGGACTCAATGATCTCAAAAGTATTTTCCAACCTCAAGGATTCTGGGATTCTATAAATACATTTGTAGTGCAAATCAGATACACATCTAACTTAGCATGAGTTATAATTCATCTACCCTTAAATGGAACAGCAGTTCAGAAAAATAATGTGCATTTCCTTTGAGGTTAAAGATGTCCTAGGGAAAAATAACATGGCAGAGTCATAAAACAAAACAAGGGGAGGAAAACTTGTACTACACAAAGCAGAGCATTTTCAATCCATCTTGATTGATGGTTCAAAACAAGGGATTGAAAGCAAAAGATATTAAATTTCAGCATACAACAATGGCCAAACTTCTCTTCCACAGGGCATATTCAGACTTGCAAATAAACACAAATAGTCATTAAAAGTTTGTATTTAACATACTGCACTTAGTAACTTAGAACTGAGCAAAGTCCCTGAATACAAAAAGCAATTAAATGTAAAGAAAATTCAAGATTGCTGTAGTCCTTTTCTCTTCAATAATATATGATTTTTTGGTATGATTTTGTGAGGCAGTTTCAGCTGGATCCCCTTTGTGACTCTCAGAATTATTAATATGATGTGCTGTTCTTGAAAGGATTTGGTAAATGTGCCAACATGCAAATTAAATACACTACAGACTATGGCAATAACATATTGATTCTCCTTTTCCAACAATAAATTTTATCTTAAAAATAAGTACATGCCCATGGACACATATTAATGTAAATAATCCACGGAGGAATACAGAGGGTGATCTTTGCCAACAAGCAATCAAAAGGTGCTTGTATAATCTCGATGGAGGTCAAGGGGTTTTTCAGGACTTCGGTATTTTTAAACCAGTCTCTGGAAAAATTCATCAAACAAGCAAGTCCCTTTAAACAAAATATTTTGCCTTCTAACCATAACAAGCATGAAAATATTAAATCTTGGATTAGAGAGCAATTGGGTTTTTTAAAGTGCTGAAAGTAATCCCTGTAGCTGCTCTTTAACAGCACTATAAGCATCACTGATAATGCTTTTGGAAACATAGAAAGAATGTGACAGACATTTGGGATAAAAAGTTACTCCAGTGTTTATTTTTAGTTCCACAAACTTATATGTTGACAGCTATTCTTTTAGAAAATGTCTTTCTATCACCTATAAGGAAGAATCAGTTTACTCTTAACTACTGTTTAAAGTGCAGCTCCAAACTTTCCGTAATCATTTTCTGAATTGGTACAATTTTATGATAGAAATATCCTGAAGCTCTTAAAAAAAATTGAAAACATGATTTTCTATTTTCAGTGCACCTGAATAATCTCCCAGTGGAATAGTTGGATAAATAAAGAGAAAAATAATATAACCTTTTCCACTGTTCCCACCGAAGCAGCCTATTCAGTGATCAAACATAACTTCGTTACATGCTGCAGAAACTTAACAACTTGTAAGTAATGAAGAATCCATATTTTCCAGATACCAACATTTAATGAACATCTGCCTCCTAAACACCTTGACACAAGGGGGAAAAAAAATTTTCTTTGATACTCCAATAAAATCAGATGGTGTGTGGTAATGGGGCAGAAATATCCACTTCATGGGGGCACCCATGGAACCCAACCAGAGGCTGAGGAAGACTAAAAGATAAAGCTGTAGGTTTAAAGAAAAAAAGGATTATTTCCTAAAACTATGAGGACTAAAAAGATCAGTTTAGAAATACAAGCATATTTTGGGACAGAGATATTAAAAACTTGTCTTTCAGTAGCACCACATTAGAAGCAGCACTGCAATCCCACTAATAAAATCAGTCCATAGGTGTACCACCAAAAGTAGTATTTTGAGTAAGAAATTGCTCCTGTTTTTCCAAACATTTGCAAAGATTTTTTTCCTGTTAAAATGCTAAAGAAAGAAATCTCAATACCATATTCCAGAAAATATGAATATTGTAACTATCTCTGAATGTAATAGATCCAGTGACTGTTTTACTTCTTTATATTCTTGTCCAGTTCCCAAAAAGTAATTTCTCAACCCTTCAATAGCAAAAGCTCATTTTTTTAAAAACATGAAATAAAAATCTTTAAATTTTTAGTAGAACTATTACAAGAGGACTAATTACAACTAAAAAAATATAAAAATATCAAAAGATTTAAACTCTTCTACATTCTTTACCTTGAAGAGAAAGAACAGAATAAGAACTGAATTATCTACATGAATTTATACTATAAATAAAATGTTGCATCTCCCGAATACACATGGAAATACAAAGAATAGAATTGGAAATGATGAGACTGCTAATGAAAATTTACTGAAAATTTGGATACAAATATATGTCATTATAGAAACCTTCCAATATCCCTATGACTTTAGTAAACTGAATTATTGTAATTTTTAACTAGAAAATTACTGCAAATCTATTTAATCCAAATTTTAACTAAATCTGTTACAGTAGGGGATGTAAAGAGAAACTCTTGCTTTCTTTTTCTAATTACTTACTGAAATCACCCACCACATCTCAGGCCAGGAGTGCTGTAAACAACCACAGTGGAATCTGATCTGATTCCTGTTCAAGCCACTGGAGATCTTCTACAGACAAGGATCACTGTATTAATCAAAAACCCCTTCACATTTATTGCCATTCCTCTTCTGCTTTTCACTACTCCTTTCCTCCAAAGTCTCCTAAAATTCAGGGAATCTACTTAAACACTCTTTTTCCTTCAGAACATGATTTAGGAAGAACACTACATTTGGTATTCCTGAATTCTCAATGTGTAATGGAAAGAATTTAAAAATGCCACTGAAAAGACTCAAAAAATGTATCTATACATATTTTCATTTTGCATATCAATCCATAACATCATTCTAAACAGAATTTGATTTTTTTTCCTGCTTCTTTTTCAAGCTATAGAAGTAAAACAGAAGCTTTGCTTTTCAAGCACAAGCGAGCCAATTAAGAGATCCAAATTACTGGATAATTGATCGCATTTTGACCTTTGAGAACTAATTTAGGGAGTAAAATGGCAGATCATTAACAGCTCAAGAAAATAAATTCTGTCTGAAAGTCATATTAATCCCTCACACAAAATGAGTATTTAAATGTCCATGCAGTTTACTTAATGCTTTTGTGCATTTTTTCATCTTTTTTTTACATTAAAAAATCTAAAGTCTATTATTTTTACTTTACACGTATTTTAATCTTAAATTAAAGACTCTATGGTGTTCAGGGGTATTTACCATAACAAAGAAAATTTAATAGAAACCTGGAATGATTTGGGTTGGATGGAATCTTAAAGCTCATCCACTCCCACCCCATCTTCCACTGTCCCAGGCTGCTCCCAGCCCCAGTGTCCAGCCTGGCCTTGGGCACTGCCAGGGATCCAGGGGCAGCCACAGCTGCTCTGGGCACCCTGGGCCAGGGCCTGCCCACCCTGCCAGGGAACAATTCCTGCCCAAGATCCCATCCAGCCCTGCCCTCTGGCACTGGGAAGCCATTCCCTGGCTCCTGGCCCTGCAGCCCTTGGCAATTGTCTCTCTCCATCTTTCCTGCAGCTCCTTCAGGCCCTGCAAGGCCACCCTGAGCTCAGCCCAGAGCTTCTCCTCTCCGGGCTGAGCAATCCCAGCTGTGGCAGCCTTTGCTCCCAGCAGAGCTGCTCCATCCCTCTGCTCATGCTGGTGATATTTTCACTGAAGCAATTTCTGACCCAGCCCTTTGGGTGAGCCACAAATGCCACTTTCCTGGCAAGCACCGTTTCCAATCCTGGTTCTTCCAGGCTGCTGTGTGGATAATCTGTGTGACATTGGTGCACACACTCAGAATTCCCGTGGTCACTTTGCAGCACGAATTCACTCTGTTCCTTCTCTGACCCCTTGGGCTCATTCCCACAGCACCTGGTAGCACTGCAGGGCAGCTACAGCAAACTAAACTATTGACTTCCCTTTCTGATTTTCCTGGTTTGTCTGGGGGGAACTTCATGGCAGTAGGATTTCTCTTCAGCTGTGAGAAAAACATTGTTTTTCTCTCCTACACACTGGGCTCAGAAGGGTACAAGAGCAGCAGAAACTAATCACCGTGGTTGTACATGCAGACTACAGTGAGTCCCCTCGTTTTTTTTATCTTGAAGGTAGCTTATTAGTTTGAGAACAGAGTCTTATTAATGTAAATGAAGCTCTAATAGCATATTGCATGAAATTCTTTTTATTAAGCGTTTCTTTGGAAAACAGCCTACAAACTGGATTAATCCACTGCACTGTATTTCCTGTAAGCACCTAACCAAAGTGACTTTTAAAACAGATTGCTGAGTAAACTTTAAAGTAGCCAATAAAGATACTTCTGCTGTAAAAAAAAAGTGTTTCATATGTAGTTAATTTCACACTTATTTGCACTGGAAAATTAAATTTTTACTTATCAACATGCCACAGAAATACTGGGGGAAACTCTGCTCTGATGTTCTACACAGCACTTTTTGCTTTAGGCAAACTATAATACAATTAATTGACAATTAGGAAGCTGACATTATAATCCTGGTAATATTGTCTAATTCTCTAGTGGCACTGTCCACAGTGCGGGTCCATTTCATCAAGAAGAACAAAAACATTTTTTTGCAATGCCTGAGAATGCACCTAAATTTCTGGATTATTTTCTAAAATAGAGTCAAGGAACACTAATCATTCATGTGCTTTTGCAAATGATGCCTTAGGCCTGCCATTCCTGGGTACTACACATTCTCTTTAACTTATAAGGAGAAAGAAAATAGGATTGAGCATCTGTGACTGACAGTAACACCTCACAATGACTCATTATCTACTTAAAATGAGAAGAAAAAGTCCAACTAGTTTGTGGGCAAAATCAAAGAAAAATTAATCGTCTGTCATTTCAAATAAAATGGTGCGGACTATTTCTAGACAAAGTTTAAGAGGCTACGTTCATCAGACTGAAAATCTGCTTTACATTCAGATAGATTTCAAATCAAGAGGCATTCTTTTTAGATTTCAAATGTGTTTCAAGTTGCAAATATCACTGACAGAGTTGTTCTTCTGTTTCTTGTCCTGAGGCTTTTCTCATATAACTAGTGTAATACCTAATGCATTATACATGAACTCCCCTGACAGAACCCAAAGTTTATCATGTAGATCAATTAAGACTTAAACATAGCAGACAATGTTGTGTGTTTGATTACTTTTCAACAGTCCATCAATAATTCCTTATGCATTTTTCTTCTTAAATATTGAATCAAGCATCAACACTAAATCCTGCTGCAAGTTTGCCTCAGTGGCTTATAGAGGGCATCCATTTGAGTCCCTAAAATACTACAGTTACTTCAAATTCCTCAGAAAGTATCAGTAACTACAGAAAAATTCTGTCCTACAAAGCTGGTCAATCGTAACAGGATGATCACAAGGTCTGTCTGTGCAGGGCCAGGGGTTCTCCTCGATGATCCCTGTGGGTCCCTTCCAACCCAGGATGTTCCACGTTCTGTGATTTACCACAAAGCTGAAAGCAACACCAAGTACATAAATCATTTAAGGATTTGCTTCCATCGCATCCTAACACAACAGCTGAACTTTCAGGCCCATTTAATCAGGCGTAAGCCAATCTCACCGGGATAGAATTCCATTCTCCTCCCTGCTCTCCTTGATCCCTTGCCCCTGTGAGTTTCTGCCTTGCCAGGGTGAGCAATCCCGAACAGATACCTGAAGCTCCAGGTTCCAAGAGGAAATGGGGAGACTGTTTTCTCAGCAGTGATCCACTTCTTACATTTGCAACAGGCCTTTCCTGAGTACCCCTGTGGGATACAGTGACTGCCTTCTTGGGAAAGATCCTGCATTTGCTTAATCATAAAACACTTTAAAGAAAATATATCCTTGTTTCTGACAATTTACCAGCCTAAATCCATTGTTCCTTAAAGTTTCAGGAAAACAAGTTAAAGATGGACTTTTTTCCTATATTTACTACTTTCAATGACTAAATATTAAAAAGTAAAAGTCAAAAGCTTTGTCAAAAGTTCCACAGCATCTTATAAACAGTGTACAGTACTCCTTGTAAACAGGCAGTATAAATACTGTCTGACTCACACTCCCCACCGCTTATCTGCAAGTAAAAAGCTTATTTTGTACATAAGTAAACATTCTCTTACTGTCTTTCACTGATGCCAAAAGATAAAATAGAAACCCAGCCTGGAGGAGCCCTCTCAATTTTAAAAGGCTTAGAAGAGCTGAAAAATCCAGATGCAATATGCTCAAGGCAAAGGGGTGCAGCAAACTGGCTTGTTCCCTCATTGGATAACGCTTAGAAAAGTGTCTCGTGGATTGCTTGAGGGATATATTCTATATTTTTCCAGTAACCTTATTGCTCCCAAGCAGTAAACACAGAAGAATTATGAAAGGTTTGTCATAAATGAAACAGGTGGCGTTTGCATTAACAAATAGCAATTAATCAGCTTGTGTTAATTTTGATTGTGGAGCCAGAGTTAAACCCTCCAGGTTTTACTTGTTACACTATTCATATGTTCATGTTGAAGTTATGTATTAGTTAAATGTTCATATTAAATCTAGAAGTTTAAAATGTGTTATAAAATTATACTCTTTTAACTAATCTGTGAATTAAGTTAGGCTTTAGTTGAGGGAGAGACCCGAGAGGGACTTTCCAGCGAGCTATATTTAGAAACTGACCGTGTGTCTGTCACCGAGCTCCACGGCAATGATGAATGTTAATGAGGAGCTTTCCAGCTGAAACTCTGATGGCTTCACCCGGAGGAGGGATCAAGACAGTGACACCCCCTGGCAACAAAAGAGCGATTGGAGAAAGGATTTCGCCAATGAAACACCTCGACACAGGGTCCCTAGACTGGAGCCAATCGAACTGACCCAACCAAGCACCCTGGACCTCAGGGGAGGGACAGTGGGCGGCACTGGGAGGGGCCATGGGCGTTTAAAACCTGGCGTCACAGACGGAAGAGCTCTGTTCTCGCTCGGGACCAGCCCAGCAGCACCCAGCGCTGTGGGTTCTTTACCTTGGGTCTATAGCTGAATTAGCTTAAAGAGTCTCTGATTGCTGTAACCCGGATAAAATAATTTGAATACGGGGATTTGGCCTGTTAATTAATAAACTAAATTATAAAATCTAAATTGAGTGTGGCCACATTCCTGACAGGTTATCAATTATAAGTAACCACCATGCACATTGTAACCACTTTGTTGCTCAATTCTGCAATGGTACTTACATTATTTAAATAATTCCATTTTGCTTTTGTTTCCACCAGAGCTCCTAGCTGGTGTAGATCTTTTACTAAACATGTTTTGCTTGATTTTTATTGTTCTACATTGAAACAATTCACAAATTTCTATTAAAAGAAAGGAGAATAATTAATGTTGAAGTTCAAGTACAACTAAATCAGGACTGGCTAGTGATTTCCAGTTTAAGCAAAAGTGCTGCAAGTGAGGCCTAATAGTTTATGACTACAAATAGTGGGAGATCTGTAGGTGGAAGACAGTTTAAATATAAATAATTACTAATATTTACGATGCAAATCAACCGTGCCACGATTGTCATATTTACAATCATCCTTACAGAGTTGGCTGTCATGAATGTAAACATCCATGTCTTACAAAACTTAATTTCTCAAAGTGTCAGATGCTACTTTTCTTTTGATATATTTATTTTTCTTTGAGAGCTCATGCTTTATTTTTTTTACTGGGAAAAATTATTCTCATTCATCATTTCATTAGAATACCATGGAACCAGAGGTAAATTAATCTGTGTGTCTATCAATCTAATATTTTTTATGCTTTGTTTAGCATGGTTAGCCTTTATTAAATTTGTATAAAGAGGTTTTTTTGCATTTTCCCAAATCTTACTTCTTTTTCTTCTTTCCCTGCTTCTCTGTCTCTTGGTAGGGATAAATCATCAATACTGGATAAATCACCAATACTACATAAATAGAACAGTCTTGTTGAGGGTAAACATTCAATATATTCTCTCATACTCTTCAGGCTCAACTGCTCTTACCTTGCTTCTCTGTTGGAAGGTATCATATACAAACCTGATTCTAAAAGCAAAGCTTTTGCTGACATTGTCAAAATTCTCTTTCCACATGACAACCTCTCCTGACTGCCATTCCTACATCTGTCAACAGATCCCCTTACTCCAAATGCTCTCCAGGAAAACTCCAACATATTACTATCATCCATTTTTTTAATAATCAATTCAGCTGGAAATTCATCAGTGCGTCAGAAGAGAATAGCTCACGCTACCTGTGCTCAGAGTGAGTTTCAGCATAAATTAGAGAAAAATTCAATTATTGCTTGTTTTTTATCTCTCCTCAGTAGATATGGACAAGGAAGATATGTGAGGGCAGGAGGGAGATGGAGAAGTAAGTCACAAAGGTTACAAATAAGGAATATTTATGGCCTTCTCTCTTTTTCTCCTCCCCTCTTCTACTATTCTACGTTGACCTGGGGAAAGAAAACAGACAAGGGACAAGAGCAACCATAATGCCAATATGTTTAAGTATCATATATTCTTACAAAGACATCTGACTGGAGCAGATGATGCCTTAGGGGGTTTAGGGGAAGAAAGATCGAAAATAACATTAAGAAAATTGCTTGGAAATTCTGCTTTAATTGGAAAACATATTTGCCCCCTGAGATAGAACAGAATCACACCGAATATGAGAATGGGTGAGGCTGGGGGGGCCCCCAGGGCTCCTGTGGTGCCACCTCCCTGCTCCAGCAGGGCCATCCCAGAGCCCCGGGCACAGCAGTGTGTCCGTGCGGCTCTGCAATATCCCCAGGGAGGAGACTGCCCAGCCTCTCTGCACAATCTGCTCAGGGCTGGCCCTGCCCAGGGCACAAGTTCTGCCTCCTGTGCCGGGGCAGCTGCCTGGGCTCAGGCCCTGCCCGTTCCCCTGGGGCCATGGCTGGGCCCCGGAGCAGAGCTTTTACCTCTTCAGGGCTCCAGTGCACTGTCCTTCAGTGCTCTCACAGTGCCTCTTTCCTCCTTTCAGTTGTTAAGTCTATAATTCCTGACTGAAAGCCTGTAGCTAATTAGTTGAAGGCTAATAAGAGCACAGTAGGAACAGACTGCCAAATAATTTTGTTTAAACATACTCATATGGTCCAGTAGACACTTTGAAAACACCTCCTCTCCACAAGTTAAACTAAAGAAGACCTCTACTCTCTCTGTGTCTGTGTGTACACAGACTGCTGAGACAGACAGGAAAATTGAACAAAATACCAGTTCAGCTCTAACACAAATGACAAAGTCAAATAACAATAGTCTAAAGATCTTCCACTGCATTAGGCAGTCTGAGATTTCACAAAGGATCTAAACACCACAGAATTCTGCTGCTTTTTCTCTGCAAGACCGTCATTCTTTCAAAAATTTTTTCTTCTATCCGTGTTTCACATTTCATGAATTATGTGCATTATTACAATATCTGCAGGTCCTGCTTGTGATCAGCTCTTCATGCTACCAGACCTTGAACTTCACAGTTCTGAACTTCCAGGTCTCCCCTGGGTGCTTTTAAAAAAATTTGTCTTGTCCCATTTAGATTAAAATCAATTATTGGCTAATTCACAGCAATAAAAGAAAATTCGAGCAAACTAGAAGCCCTGCCGTTTTACTGATTCTTAATCTCAGCTGAACTATTTTTTAAAATTTGCTTCATTTATTCTACAAAAATAGTAGCCAATTCCATAGTGGCCAAATAGGCATGTCCATGGGCAGACCTGTGGCAGCAATTTAATTAAGGATATAAAATCATACCAAACGCTGGTGCAGTGTCCATTAAGAGCAGGGGATAACTTTGTTAGAACCTCAGTCCAACAATGCTTATGAGATCACACTAAGCACTTTAAGGAGTTTAACCATTGTTCACAGAGTAGACCAGGCCAGCAGGGATTTCAACATGTAATTTGAGTGTGGTTAGATATTGCATCTGAGGTTCAGATACCCCTCTAATGACTTCCATCTATTTGCACTAAGAAATATCCTGCTGTGGCTCAAAAAACCATCTTGCTTACAATTATATCTGAAAGTCAGGGAAGCTCCACATCATTTCTAAACCTGAAGTGTGTGCTGTGTATAAACAGTACTAGCAGTAACAAAGACAAATTGGGAATTAGGACTACAGTGTCAGGGAATTCAAATTCAGGAAAGCAATGTCTGTGAGAAAGTAGAAATCCTTTGAATCATCTCATTCTAACAAATGCAGCTCTCATAGGAACACTACAGAAATTATGTACTTTGAAATACTTGGGATTTCTAATAGCCTATGCTGACCAGGGCACAAATCCCCCTTTTTTTAAAAAATTGCATTTTAAAGCAATTTATTCTTATTACCTAATTTGTTAACTGTACAGCAGCAGCTAAAACTCCTGATTAAGGATCAAGAACAAGAGTGAAAAGATATCAGCTGCACATCATTGTACTTCTACACTGCCTTTTGTGATAAAAATATACTCTGTATATGTGCATGTGCACATAAGAAACATCAAGCTTTGCTTCTAACCAGCCCTTTTTTAGTGGATTTCACCCATTATTTCTTAAAACTTCAACAGAGAGCATCAAAAAACTCTTCATACGGCCAGCAGGTGGGACCTAAAAGGCTAATATTGACAGCTTTCTGCCCTAGAAGGAAGCATTTCAATTCAGCCTCTTCCTAGAATCTAGAAATATCCTGAATAGGGTAAGAGTGAAAACATTCTCTGTTACCTTTTATTTACCAACCAACCATTCACAGTTTGTCTTTTGGAGCCAGCTGCCCTGAATGGTAACAAAGTACCAGCTCTTCTACTCCTCTGTAACTGTGCTTTAAAGCCAACTACAAGCAGTCTCATATTTCTTAGGGGATAAAGGTATTTGTTTAGGCATTATGGAAAGTAATACCTAGTTTTTCGATCCCGAGAATATGGAGGATAAATCCTGATCTGCTCCAGCCTGTCAAAGCTGAGATGTTCCAAAATATACTATGAGCTTTAGGGTAAAGACACATCCACAGAACTGCCAGGATGCCCCCATGATTAGACTTTTACAGGAGTTTAAGATTCCAACTTTCACATGAAGTACCACTTTGGAGGAATAAATCCTTTCATTGACAGGCAATGATTGTGTATTCTTAAAATTCAAAAGGGGATGCTACACCATGCTATAAAATCCTTCAAAGGATTCTAAAGAGTTTTGAAGACTCTGCCTTGTGATATATGGGATAATAAACTTCATAAGTTACCTGAGATGTATCCCAGCCTAGAACCAAGGGCTTTCCAGACTGAAAAAAGTATGACAGAATGATGTGATACAAAGTCCTAAGCACAACAAAGCTGATTAAGTTCTAACTGACCATTATCTCTCTCATTAACAGAAATATATAGATTTTATATGCCAGTGTTTACATTTAGTCAAAAGAAACAAAGTTGCCAAGGATGTTAAGTTACAATAAGGATAAAACCCAACCTAGCAAAGATTATTTCGGATCTTTTATTGCCAAGTGTTCGGGTCTCAGTTGCTCTCAACAATTTAAAGAGCACTCATAGCTTGAACTGTTTTTATGTTTAATTACACTAAGATGAATGCAGCTCATTCTACTTTGTGCTCCTTATTAATGTCTACAAAACACTCAGTGTGGAATTATTCCTTGATATCTACTGGAATGCTGAAGACAATTCAAAAATTTAATTTACCTCTTCCTAAGTTTCCCATTAAAAGCACATGATACACAGTGATTGCTTCATAACTCCTCCACAGGTGGAGCTATTTTTTTAAATATAAAATTCTCAGACTACTCTAGAATTCTGTTTAGAGCATTACAAGTGCTCCAGTGACTGAAATTAGTGAGTTACTGCTCACCAGCTGAGGTCATGTGAAACATGCAGCCTTGTGCACAAACCCCACCATGAACGAGTTGATTTAGTTGGAACTGCTGAGAAACTCAAGTGCACACTTAGTGGGAAAAAAAAAGCACTAGTACATAAAGCAGTTTTAGGTATTATCCTTTCCTTGGAGGGGTGTCCTGTGAAATTACTAAAATACTGTATTTTGTAAAGCACTCACAGAGAGATCAACACAATTGGTTATCACTGCACTTGACCTCAGTCCATTTCAGATCAGAGATGACACATAACAGACAGGAATGAAGTTAGATTTACACTCTTTTATGAAGTTTAACTACATGACCATGCTTGTGCCCTCTCCAGACCTGGAACACCACGCCAATCCCTGCACAGTCATTACTCAAAAAGTAAGATGAAGACTTTTCTGTTTAACCCAAATTCTGAGACTAGAGCCTGGCACCAGGAAAATTTCTGTAAATAATATTTCCATTTAGCATTTTTATTATAAAAGGAACATTACAGCCTCTACAGCACTATATAATCTATGGTCAGGGCTTCAGAACTCTCAGGCTTTCCTGAAAGACATGTTTTATGCTGGTTCTCTACACTGAGACAGACTTTAAAACAAAATTTATTTGTGCAAATGATTCCCCATTGCAAGTACAAGAAGTTTGTATCTATATATATAAAATTTTGCAACCAAACTCAATTGTTCTAATAAAAATACTAAAAACTGTTAAAAAAAAATACTGCTCTACAAAAATAAAGCTATCCTGTAGAAAGCTAAGGACTGCCTCACATAAAGTCTCCTACCTGCCCTTTCAGGCAGTAGAATTCACAAATGTATTTAGACTTTGTCAAAAAAATGCAAAAAGAATACTACCATAATTGGAGGTTTTAAAATGACAGAAGTTCCAATGCCTAAGCAGACTGTCATACTGTGAGACAGGACAAATGTCTTTCCAACAGAAAGGTAATATCTCAGATTAATACAAAACAAAAATAAATAGCTATTAAATTAATTGTAGTGACATTTTCAGTTAAACCACAATACTACTGAAGGATATGAGGGAAAAAAATACAAAAAACCCAGTCCTATTTTGTGCAGAGTGGAAACTGAAATAAACTAGAGTTAAAATGAAAGATGAGTTTTACTTGAATTAATAAAAGGAAAAAAGCCTCTCAACAAAGAAGTTGTGCCTTCATAAACTCCTACATATCAGCACACTTAAATTTTATTTGATCCCTAAATCTATGTACTTCCAGAAATGTTTTCTGCAGTTTGGTTATATTGCAAAGTAAGATTATATTGCTATTGAGTTCATTTTCTCAGTATATAATGCCAAACCGAGTTGCAGTGTATGACAGATTTATGTCTATAAGCTTGGGAAAAGCAGGAAATAGGAGGCATTTCCATCTACACTACATGGCAAGACCTCAAAAGCAGTTTAAGAAACTCAATATGTTACAATGTAGAGGAGGGTTCAACTTCTAAGCCTTGTCTAACCACCACGTGCATACTTCCAGCAGCATGGTTTAAAATGCAATGCAAAGTCTGTGGTGATTTCTTCTGAAAAGCAAATACCTGCTATGCAAGGCCTAACTGCAGCTCATGGGTAAATTAAAACAAAGCAGTTACTGTGAAGACACTTGCGACAACATCAGTTGATAGGCTGTCACTCTGAAAAAGCTGAATTTACAATGAATTACCACATATTTCAATGCTTTTAGCCCATGATTACTACACAAACATTGGGAATTATAAAGAAATAAGTTTTACAATAACCAACCAGCATTGCTATTATTTAGTGTGATCCTGCAGCTGCGTAAGTAGAAGTCAGTGAGGTAACTGGTGTTTGGTGATGTCCTCCATACAAATTGGCAGCCTGTGTTCAGCTCATAAACAGAAGACATTGGCATCATAGAAAGCATTATCGTGACTAGCACCGTGACAACCTTGCTGCCAATCTCAGCAGAAATCTGAATGCTGAAAAGAAAATTATACTTGAGGTGTTCTCTCTGCTCCTGGAGCTGTGACAGCCTGGGGGCCGTGCCCATTCCCTGGGGAGCCTGGGCAGTGCCAGCACCCTCGGGGGGAAGCAGAACCTTTCCCTGCTCTCCAATCGAACCCTGCCCTGGCCCAGCTCCAGCCGCGCCCTGGGTGCTGCCCCCGGCCCAGGGAGCAGAGCTGCGAGCTGCCCCTCAGGTAATCGCTGTAGACCCGGGTGAGCTCTGCCCTCAGTCTCCATCCCTGCCCGCGATCAGCAGTCATATGGTGAAAGCCGTGACTGAAATGAAGCACTGATTTGGCAGGGAAGTCACCTCAACATAAAGGTTAAAGCAAGGATTAATGGCACAACAGAGACCTCACTGTATGGACAACAGTGTCATGCTAAGAAATGAAAGATCACGGTTTTCTTCTTCTCCAGGGTGCTCTCAGACACTAAAACAGAGCTTAAAAAGAATAAATGTACCTATAGATTCTGAATATTTACATTTAAAAAGAAAAGAACCTGGAAACCCTAAGCCCTAGAGAGCAGTTAATCTCTGGCATTATGTGTACAGCAGCACCTGAAGTACCCTCTGGTAGCCACTACAGTCCTGTGATGAGAGCACTCAGTTCCCCTGCTATTCTTCAAACAAAACGCTTCTAAATGGTTCACTGCCAACACTACCAAGGGCCAGACTGCTCTATTCTGTACAGCAAAACATAGCTACACTGAGGTTATATCTGACTCAGGGAAATTCGACAATTTTTCAAAAAAAATACATAGCAGCATCAGGTCAAATGTCATTTTTCAAGCTGGCGTGCTTCACCTGTGCATCTTCAATTTTGAACTGCATCTTCTGAGTCCATTTCCACTATGCTCTGTTTCCATGCGCTGTCGTCAAAGTACCAAAACAGGAGAGATATATATATAAATCCTACTATAATATAATATTTCTTATCACGTTCATGCAGTTCACTTGTTTCTTATTGCCTTGCTTTTCTTCTAATTTCTCCCGTGGTGTTGTTTTTTATTTTTTCTCTCCTCCTTTTAACATTTTGAAATAAATGAAAAGAAAATAACAATCCCAAAAAGCTCACGCCAGTTGGCAGGGAAATTAAAAATCACAGATTCAAAAGTACTTTCCTAGTTCATGAGAACATCTCTAATGAGACAGATGAAAATACGAATTGCTCCTAATGAGCTCAAAATTGCACATATTTCCCTTAGTTTAATTTTGTAAGCCTTCACAGATATTTTGTGTTATGCTTTATTATAAAACAAGAAGTGGCCACAAGGCTGTGATAACCAATTTGTGAGATTAAAGTACTCAACTTGAATGGTTTCATTAACTTCTAAGCAGAGTTAGCATAAAATACAATCCCTTTGCTATTCATAGAGGGTCTTACTCTCCAGCGACTTCCAACATTTTGGAGTCATTAGCACCTCAGAAGAATAACACTGTTATTCCTGACTTGTCAGTGCTGTACTCAGTGGCACAGCCACGAAAAGATAATTTACAGCAATGCTGTGACAAATAATGCCCTAACAAGGGTTAGGTCTGCCCTGTGGGGCTCAGCTGTGGTGGAGCAGCACCAGCACAGCTCCTGTGGCAATCCACCCTACAGTGCCCACTCAAACATCCCAAGCAGATTTGGAGCAGGATGAAGCAAAGCCACTGCAAACACTTTAGCCAGCTTTTCTGAAGAGAAAAGATGGCCAGAAAAGCACCAGGATTACAGAATTTTATATAAATCTATATAAAATTATTGAGTATATCAGAAGAGTGTGCTATCACACTGCAGACAGAAAGTGCAAAGATAAGATTTGCAGAAGTTCCATTTAGGTTTGTATTATCAGATGTGACTGACTCATGTAATGGAGGTAGGAGAGGGGAGGAAAGAATGATAACAAAAAAAAAAGGGGGGGAGGAGATAACAAAGCTAAGACCCCATGCAGACAATGGCCAGTCGTGAGACCCTGCAACATTCTCACATCTGGAGTTCTGAGGATTCTGTATTCTTGTTAACACAAGCCAGTGAACTTTATATGAGCATTTGCTTCAGAAGTGAATGTAATATGATCCATCTACTGCTCCAAACGACAGAACAGTTCTGGTGTGCTCAAGAAAATAAAGTACATGTGCAACTTCCAGGTGGACTATGCTCTCTCTCCTGTGGGAAAAAGAAGTTGTGTCATTAGTAAAACGGAGCTTATTTATGAGTAAAGTTTTTTAGTATCCAAATCCATTCACTCCTCACACTGCGATTTGCTGTTAAACCATGGATTTTAACACATACCTCAACCCTAACACTTTGGTAAAGTGAAGAAGCTCATTTTCTCACCAGTTCTACTTAAACAGTTTGAGGTGCTGACTATATTGCACTGAAAGGAGGGTCACAAAGTGCTGATCACAGAAGAGTGCCTGTACAGCAAGGGCACAGGGCAGCATGGAACCATACTCAGCATGGCAACAGAACAGAAGGAAATATCACTGCTTAATGTCAGAATATACTCACGGTTGTCCTGTAAGCACCTAGAGAGGAGAATAATGAAGAGGAAGAACAAACATTTGCAATAAACATCCTAAAACTTTGAAGAGTAATTCTGTGCATTTACTAAACATATTTCAGAAAAGAATATTTAAGCCAGGTGGGACAGGGCTTGGAGCGACCTGATCAGTGGAAGGTGTCCCTGCCCATGGTCCTTCCAACCCAAACCGTTCTATGGTTCCATAGCGCTCTCTCACCACTGCTGTTTGTTCCTGCTCTCTTCATTCCAGGAACTGAAATAAGTTCTAAATAAGTTCTTTCTATAATCATGACATCTCCAAGGACAATTTAATTACAAGATCAGGAACTTCTTTTTCTTTCTGTAAACCCTGCCATTACTACCAAGCCCAGGCACAGTTGGTTTCTGGTGTCTCCTCTTCCCTACACTTGTAAGATACATCCATGTTTGATACCAGGGTTTATGACTAAAGTATCCTGGAGGCAACTATTAACCAGTGGAGAACCAGCATAATCTTGGCATCCAGTTCAGGTGAACTCAGCTAAATTGCCTCTATGCAATCTTGGTCACAGTGTTCAGCTCTCAAGTCCTCTGTCCTTTTATTTTTCACACCGGATTTGTTCAGTGCATTATTTCCCAATGAAAATACCACCGCTCTACTTACATTTTTACTTAGCACTAACAAAGGGAGTGTGCTGTTGACATTCAACATATGAAAATGTATTTATAAATAATTTAGTGAAACTCCAATTGCTTTTTGCTGCAGAAATGGACTCACTAGGGTGGTCCTCTTCTACTCCCAGTTTTTATGGGGAGTTTGGTATTTCTATGAGGGTATCCCTAACATGCTACTTTAAAATTGTTTATGCTCTTCAGAACGCAAAAAAAAAAAAAAAGCGCACACATAGGAAAACTCAACTGAAAACTGTGGCCTTGGCAAACGTGTGGATTTCCACAGATCTCCATGGAGCCTTGACTGAACATCAGTCAAACAGATACCAGGTGTTATCCCCAAGCATAAAGCCTCATATCCTGCACGTTCACAGTCAGAAAAACCTTCAGACTCTCTTTCTGAAAGTTTGATGGTACAATGAAACCCACTTATTTCTTTTGGGGTTTTAAAATATACTGTATGAACTCAAGTTTCAGGTATCTAATAAAAGGTAAAATAAAAACAAACAAAAAAACCCCACCCCAAAACATAAGGTCTGTCAAATGGTTTATTTCTACCTCCTTCAGCTAGAGGATAAGGTGGGGAATGCAAGAAAAAAGAAGAAATCACAATTTTTGTGGTTTTTTCTATCAATAAAATACTCACTTAGGCAAAAAAAAAAAAAAAACCAAAACCAAAAACAAAGCATAAACTTAAATGGACTCCAAACTTTCACAATTTAATTAAAATGGCTTTTAAATAAATCTCCTTACACTGAAAGCAGCAGCCTAGGACAAGATGCATATGGTTTCTTTTTTAAGACCAGTTACACTTCTTAATTGGTTTCAGAAAATGCCTATTGAATCCTATGGAATGTGCATGTGGCCTTTAAAAACCCTTGTAAATGAGAACTGCTGGCAGAACAATTAGCATTTAAAAGCTAGAATGACCTTAAATCTGTGCATCATTGTGATTTGTTTGGACTTTTCTATCAAGTACAGAACCAAAAAATCCCTCAGTTGCCAAGAGAAAGGGCTCCCAGCACCAGGAGAAGGACACTGGGTAATAGGGTGAAGCATGTGCAGTGAAACATAAAGGACAAACTGGTGAGATCAGCTTTGATTTGTGTTGACTTAGCAACCAACCAGAAGGGCCTTCCTGGGAACTGAGCACAGAAAAGGAAGGGAATAAATCTTCTGGTTCTGATTTTACATGGGACAACCACCCTGGAGTGTTTATCCCTATAATGAATTTCAGGTTGCAGAAGGTAATAAACTGGGCATAAATTTTGTTTCCAAGGAATCACTGGATAACCAAGTGTCTAACTGTGCTGTGAATCTGATATCATCTACACAAAATAGATGGAACACTTCACTTTATATACACATACATATCAGATATAAATACATGAGTTATGATTTTATATATATATGATATGTAATTTAATTTTAAATATAATTTGCATATATTGCTTGTAATTATACTAATACATGTAATATTCCATCATTCTGAAAATGTGATGACTTCTTATATCTCTAGAAATCACAGCACTGGCTTGGGGTTGGGAGCAGTGGTGTGTTACAGCTGCTGATCCTACCAAAACCAAAGATTGTCAAGTCAAAAGCTAAACATTTCTGTTGGCTGAGTTTGCAGTTAAAGGAGAGTGATGACTACAAGAATTTCCTATTTGAAGGTGGGTTTTTTTAAGCTTAAATCATTTGGTTAAATTTTTTGTTCCAGCTCTCATTCTCATATTCCAAACAACACAAAAACAAACATTCATAAAGGTTAAATTTGTTTCTATATAGAAATGCTATATTTTTACTAGATTTTAATAAATATAATTGAGTGAAATCCCTAATAATAATATTTATACTGAATATAGATGATATTGTAAATATCATAAATTATTTACATGAATAATTTGATTCCATTTCCTCAAAGACAACACTACTTAACCAAGCAGTCAAAACATCAGTTACTACTGATATTAGTAAAATTCCAGTAGTAGTTTCTGGAAAATTCATTGATGGACAAAAATTGCACAACAGTACCCTGGTCATCACACAAATAATAAGATCACAGAATGGTTTGGGTTGGGAGGGACCTTAAGGGTCATCCCATTCCAGCCCCTGCCATGGGCAGGGACACCTCCCACTGTCCCAGGCTGCTCCCAGCCCCAGTGTCCAGCCTGGCCTTGGGCACTGCCAGGGATCCAGGGGCAGCCACAGCTGCTCTGGGCACCCTGGGCCAGGGCCTGCCCACCCTGCCAGGGAACAATTCCTGCCCAAGATCCCATCCAGCCCACAATTCCTGCCCAAGATCCCATCCAGCCCTGCCCTCTGGCACTGGGAAGCCATTCCCTGGCTCCTGGCCCTGCAGCCCTTGGCAATTGTCTCTCTCCATCTTTCCTGCAGCTCCTTCAGGCCCTGCAAGGCCACCCTGAGCTCAGCCCAGAGCTTCTCCTCTCCAGGCTGAGCAATCCCAGCTGTGGCAGCCTTTGCTCCCAGCAGAGCTGCTCCATCCCTCTGCTCATGCTGGGGCCTGCTCTGGGCTCTCTGCAGCAGCTCCAGGCCCTTCCTGTGCCGGGCCCAGGGCTGGGGCAGCTCTGCAGGTGGGGTCTCACCTGAGGGGCAGAGGGGCAGAATCCCCCCTCCCCTGCTGCCCCGCTGGGCTCAGCCCAGGGCAGGGGGGTTTGGGGTCCCAGCGCACGCGGCCGGGGCAGGGCCAGCTCTGCCCCACAGCTGCCCCAGGATACTGCAGTGAGTGGTGGTGTTTGAGATCAGTGAGATTTGATCAGGTACTGTCCTTCTAAGCCATAGCCCTGCCCACACTTGAGAGTGTTCTACCCAGATTCCCCAGAATAGTTTAGCTAAACTTATGGCAAGTGCATTATCTTGTCAGTTTTGCACTTTCTATGTGGATTAAGTTTATGATGTGCAGATTGCTTGAGAGGAGACTATTTAAATCAGATGTTAAATCCCATTAAATAATTTGCGCACTCATGCCAGGTGTTCCACAGAGATATTTCAGATAGCAGTTTTCTTAATATAGCTTATGCAAATACTTTAAAATTTTAACAACAGTAGATACATAAGTAACAGTTTGTCATTCAGGAAATGACAGTTCCATGTAAATAGAGATTACCAAAATATGCATGTGATTAAACAGTTTTAGAATATTAAAATATTTAATAAGTGACAGATCGCCAAGGGTTAAACACCACACCAGTTTTATGGATATTAGGAAAAAATTTCTTCCCCAAAAGGATGGTCAAGCATTGGCACAGCTGCTCAGGGCAGTTGTGGAGTCACCATCCTAGAGGCAACATAAAATATGTGCCGATGTGGCCCTTGGTGGACATGGATTGTGATGGGCTTGGCAGTGCCGGGGTAACAGCTCGACTCCATCTTAAAGGTGTTTTCTAACCTAAATAATTCTATAATTCTGTGATTCTAAGGTCATGACTGAGTTTTGCAGCTCTCCAATGTTAGAAAGAGTGCCCTGGCAAAATCCCAGTGTAGATAATCACATCCTACCTGCCTCCTCTCTCCTGTCATTTGAACTTAGTCAGTTATTTAGAATTTCCTATTAAGACTGTTCTGTGGATTTTGCAATTAGCTTTCTATGTCAGAAGAGAGAGCACTGATTCCTACATAAAAAGGGCAAGTTCAACTCACCAAAGTCAACCAGTACCATGGCAATGTCATGTTTAATTCATGTGTAGCATAGGTTGTTTTATAAAATTATGATCATTATTTTCTGCCTCAATTTTCTCTTACATATAATTATAACAGCATTAAAAATTAAGAAATATTCTTGCTCTGTTTATCATCTGGAGAGACTAGAAATGAAGGTGAAGAGGAGGGCACAGCTAGCAGCTCGTCATACTGTGAACATAATCAAGACTTCTAAACAGAACAGAAAGTTTAATAGTCAGACAGTTCCCCAAGCCAGTAGGTGTTAAAATAGTTCTGAAAGATCCCTGGAAGCCAAGCAGATTGAAACGGGGAGTGTGGTCTGCAAGAGAACAGGCAGACAGGAAGGGGAATACAACAAATTATACATGCAGGGAGGAGAGAGGGTAACGTGCACTGTGGTACTGGGAGCACTGGGACACGGTCCCATCAGAGGCACTGGCAGCACCTGCCCAGAGGGCATTCAGCCAAAACCAGAGATCTGAAACCTGGAAACAAAGCTCTGGACAAGGCAAATATATGGGAGGAGAATGGGGGAAACACACTGCCAAGAGATGGAAGGTGTTGAACCGTACAACTGAGTGTACCAGAATAACTACGTGTGTATATATATACATAAAATTAGAGTAGCAACAAACAACCAGGACAGGATCTGGGAGGGCCAATGAACCATCCAGAGAACATTCAAGCTACAAAGGACACTGGCAGCTGTACTTGTCCTGAAATCAGAGAAGCAAACAGGGTGCTGCTGCCTCTAAGGAAGCTTCTCTTCTAGGAGTTCCCGAAACTTCTTCCTTGCTAACTGGTGGGACTCCCTAAAGGATGGCTGGTCAAGCATGGGCAGAAAGGTTTGACTAATATCATCCTTCCTGTAGTTAGGACAAGAGTGATTTTTCTTTTAGTGCATTCCAAAGGTTCTCTCACCTTCACAAGTGTTTTTAGACACCGTGGGAAGCAGGGCACGAATCCCAGCTGGTTACGTGTTGGAACTGGATGTCAGTGCTGCTGACCTAACTTCTAAGGGGTTTGCGTGCTGGGAAGTTGCATGGGAAGATGACAACTGAATAGTGGTATTTGATTACTTATTTATTTCTCTTAACCTTGCCCAACTGCATCCAGAATAAAGAATGTCTGAGGAAACTGCACACCTGTGATTTGCAAGAAACAGAACAATACGATCAAGTGTGAAATAGCTTTGGACTACTCTTTTTACAAAATACAGTTCTATTCTATTACTTTGAACTAGAATACCCAAAATTAAGGTTTTTATTCTGAGTCGTAAATCGTTCTGATTTCAGTGAAAAGAAAAATTCTCATTTTTTAATGTTGCATTCACTTAGCTTTCAAACTCTGATCCACATTATGCCCCGTGTGTGCTAACATGAACGGTGTTGTAATCAATTCCATTTAGCACACCAAACTGATGGAAATTTCATTACAATTTAATACTGAAAAGGTGCTGGGATGAAATTTTCCTTATAAAGGCCTTTCAGCAAGACCTACTTTTATTAGCAGTTAATATACTACACGGGGACCATTAAGATTTGCTCTTCAAAATCCTAATCCAAATTTCTCCTCTAGTCGTATCTGAATAGCACCATTAACAATAATTATATTATTTCAGGTTTCCAGTGGCAAGACTGAACCAAATTATATATTGCAAAATAATGGTGGAAAGTAAGAGGATGCACTCAATTGTGCTACAGATTCATTTCTTACTGATTTTTTGTTGTTTGCTTAGTAACACCATACTCACTCCATTAGCCCAGAATTTCCACAAGTCTTGATCCCAAAAAACTCTCATTAGCTTTTCGTGCATGCACAGAACTTAACCTGACTATGAATAATGATGCAGGGTTTGGCACATTTACCACACCGTGGGCAAAAGGGAAAGGGACCTTAAAGGTACTTAAATGCTGTTTAAGTATCTTCTCAATAAAGCATCAAACTCATATACCACAAAATTAATTACATTTAATTTCATGTTTTTAAAACATTTCTAATATTTTAGATTTCTTTTAAAACACACCAGTCAAAAAGGGAGAAACAGTGTGTAGTTGCATATTTTGCTTAAAAAAAGAAATTTTTTTCATCAAAAAATAGAAAGATGTTTAGGAAGCTTCCTTTGCTCTTGAACAGAATTCATACCTCATTCATTCCAACCTTCATTCTGTCATTAAAATGTCAGAACTGTGTCTCAACCAACAAACTACAAACACTTGTCTATTAAATAATATGAATCCTTAAGCTAGAGCTAAGGATCTAAAAAAAATCTACTAACTTAATATAAAAAAAAATCTCATACAATTAGCCAAAGTGATCTGCTTCATAGATCTATCACTGCAGAACAGACACACGAAGTTCCATTAATTTTCTTCCACAGAAGTCTCACATTAGCTTAAGTTTGAAAATGAGCCCATTGAATTTTATTTATTATGCAGGTTCTTCAGATAAAAAGAGATTCCACAGAAAAGGGGGCTGAAAGAATGAATGTAACTGAGCAGCTGAGTTCCTAAAACCACAGTTATAGCTTCAGGTCTCAAGTCTCACATTCAAGTGAGACTTAGGAGCTATAATACCTGTTGTGGTTAGTGCACAATGTGATTCTGAAGGCCAAACATTGAAAATAAGACATTACTCTCATGGCATTAGTCTAACTATTTCGAATTCATAGAAATTCAAGAATTAATAGTTCAACCTATAAATATACCCCAGCTACAGTAACTTTAAACAGCTGATCTCTTCCTTCAAACTGACAATGCAGGCTTTTCAAACCACAGTGAATGAAACTTGGAAACATCTCGTAGGGACAGAGGTAGCAGCACCTATTGCTGAGACATCCCAGTCTCAGCTCTTCACCAAAAAATAAAGAGTGAAAGACTTCGTTTTCCTTTATCCTATTTTCTTTTATATTTAGAGCTTTGAAATCTCAGAGAACATCTTAAACTTCACCTGAAAATTCATACACAGCTCATTTAAGATTACAGTGATGATTTAAAACACTGAATTTAATTCAAAGTATCTGTCTGGGTTTTTATAAAGATAATTCTATTAAGTATTATGCACTGAAAGTGTGTTTTCTTGCTTTCCTTTTGGACTCATTTACCTACACATTCCTTTCTTGCTTAACTTCGCAAGAAAAGCATCTATTCCTCTCTCAGTTCTCTTCTTTGTACAGAATTAGCACCAATATCAAGCCCAAACCTAAACTATTAAAACAATGACACTTTATTAGAGGAAAAAAAGGTTAAGAGGTATGTTGTAAAACTGTGCATGCTTCAGAAAAAGAATATAGAAAAATATAGCTGGGACTATAAGGTAAAATATGTGCTAACATGTGATAATAAATTTTTATTCTCACTCCCTTAGTTGCTCTTTGAGAGGTCTTAGAAGCTACTTCATTAAGAATTCTTTTCACTATATACATTTTTACTACACAAAGTCACATTGAAGTGAAAAATCCATGCACCACTGAGTTTAATATGATTTTATATAATAGGAGTATGACTTTATATAATAAGAGTAATGTACGGTTATAGTATGTTGCAGTGAACCACACTGTATGGCAGGAAAACTGGGCTTAAACACACAACATTTATGTGGTGAAAGGACTGACATCCAAAGACAAAAGAATGACCTAAAGGCCATAATTCCCAAAATATAAACCTGCAAAAATGTGTTACATTTTGGAAAGGAGATTAATTTCCCCACTCTTCCCCTGAGGCCACCATTTTTTCAATAAAAATGCCTTCTTCCTCGCTGCAAGGTTGGACATTCTTGGCTGGACCGGATTCCCTGGCTGGATTCCCTTGTTTACCTGTAGCACTGTGAAGCAGGCACAGAGATGTGCATGTCTCAGGGTGAGCTCACATTCACCATCTTTTAAACACAGGAAAAAAACCAAAATTCAGTTTTTCTGGCCAAAGTTTCAGATGAGGTTTTACAAACGGGTAATGACATCACTTCCAGCACTTTCACTCACAAGGAAAACATCAATTCTCCATTCTCCATTAAGAGAAAACCTGTGAGCTAAACTCTTCCCCCACAACACTAGGTATGTGTCCGTGTGCATCACTGCACACTGCATAATGTACATCTTTCTCTACGAAAAAACCCTAAAATTATAACAGCACTGCATGTGTGATGTGTTTATGAATCTGCCAGTTATTTGGACTTTGCTACATGTTCTCAGATGACTAATTACCACTAGAGTACCTCCCAGGGAGTTTAGCTGGCTGTTGTAAATTAAACTGTAAGGCCTTATTACATTAATTGAAGAAGAAATGGAAAAAAACAAGTTAAAGTTGTTTTTGTTGAAAGAAACTACACGGCTTTAGAAATTTCATATAATTTATTATAATTTTCTTAACTGTTTGTTTCTTACCTCCTGTTTTTCTGTTCTTCCCTGTCTTCCACAGTATTTTTCTCCATTCTGATGTCTAATCTGTGCTGATAAAAATTTTTAAAGACTCAAAAGAATGGGATACTTGGTATACATATATAGCTAAAGAGCCTCCTCACCCTCCCAGGGAACAATTCCTTCCCAATACCCCATCTAACGCTGCCCTCTGGGAGTTTGAAGCCATTCCCTTGTCCTGTCAGTGCACTTCCTGGTGTGCCAGCCTGTGTTTGTTGCTGAAATGTGGTGGGGCGAGGGTGAGGAACAACACCGGCCCTGGGAACGGTTTGTGTTTGGTGCATCTCCCTCTACTGATGGAAAAGTCCATCAAAACAAAGAAACTCTTCCCTGTCAGAGGCAGAAGTTTCAAATCTCTCCTTTGGAAACCTAAGTCTGATAAATTTTTCATAAACGGCTTGACCACAACAACTTTTACAGCTGATGTGATTCTGCATCATTCCCTCAAATCAAGAAACAGCACATTTCCACAGTGAAATGTGAACACTAATCCAGCAGCCTGTCCCAATAACCAGCAATACCAAATGCACCTGAGTAACTCCCCTCAATTCAAAACTTTTCAGAAAGATTTCTATCCAGGACTGAATTTCTACTCAGTGATTGTGTTCACTTTTCTTCCTTTTTTCCGCTTTTCTTCTATCTACCACATCTTATGAACTTATTACATGCATAAATCTCCCAAATTCACACATTTTAAGATCCACATCACCACGTGAAGTCAATGAAAGTAACAGAAATGCTTGGACCTTGTGACTGAACTAAAGCCTGGGAATCCAGTCCTCAAGACAAAAAACGAGAGATGTTTTTTACAAGGTGGATCTTCATTTAATCACAATTAGAACAATCTTCCTTCTTTCTCCTATTATCTAAATTTCTGCAAAGCCCATGATGTGTTCCTCAAGAGCAGACAGGCATAACTATCAACATATCTACAGTCCTCATCAGGAGTCCTATAAAATGATAAAGGCTCTCCCAAGGAAGGCAAACAATTCAGTCACTGCCCATTCAAAATACTCTCACAACCCTCATGACAGAGACACCATATTGCTACTTCATTTTATATAAGGTAATTCATTAATACATCTTATTTGTTTTAGTGCTTAATTATAGACTCGTTTTTGCATGTTGTGAGAGCACACACAGAAAAAAAGCAGTTCCATTAGCCACTTCAATATGGACAAAATTAACTGGATTACAGTCAGCAAATTGCAATCTTTGGTTCTGAAATAACTGTAAATTTTCATGGAGAGCATCAGCATTGAGCAGTTCCATTTCTAAACACAGCCTCATAATCTGTATTGCAAAGCTGGAAGTGTGAAATGAATTTCAGGTGTTGTCAAGACAGAATTAAGACAAACCAAACCCCAACCACACCCACCACACAAACATCTTCTCCTGGTTTTAAGGGATTTTCATACAGACATCTGAGAGACAGCCAGAGGCCCAAGTATTGAAAATGCAGACTAAACTTTTCTGTGCATGTATTAATTAGCAGAAGGTTACAGTGGGACATTTAAGTAGAAAACCCCATTAATAATATGACTAGAGGGGAAATCGTTTAGCTCTAGGTTGCAATGGTGATGAATAGAGGTTGCCATGAGCTTGAAAATATTGTCTAAAATTACAACGCTGTATCAAAGGTCAGTGCCAGCTTTGCTCATTTAGGAAAAAGCTAATTATATTTACACCATAAACCACTCAAGCAATTAAAAATTGTTTTAGAATGGAATTAATAAATTGATTGATAAGTGATCAATTTAATAGAGTTAGCTGATTTAGAAGCCCAACACAAGTGAAGGAAAACTGCTTGTAGAACCTCTTACCTCTGTGCTGCATTAAGAGTGTTTTCCCAGAAATCGGATCTGGGAAAGCTACAAGTTGAGGTTACCAAAGACAATTCAAGATAAGGAAAAGCAACTTACCATTGCTACCAAATTTGCAACCACACTGTATCCACTGGGTCACTTGATAATACTGACTCTCACCTACGCTCCAGTCAATTACAGATGACAGCAAGGACAGCAGAGCTTTGGGAAACACCAGGCAACTGTTTCCAGCAATGGGAAGTTTGCACAAAGTGGGTGTATTTCAACAGCCATTCTGAAATTTGCCACAATTAGTGATCCCAAAGTGGCATTCTTGGAAAGACACAAAGAATTTGTTTTGGGGGAGTGAGATAATGTCAGACCTGAAACAGAGCTTGACAACAAACAAACAAAAAAAAAGAACAAAATATCTCTCAAAAGACCCAAACATCTGTCAGAAACACACAAACTCTTTGCCTTATGCATGAAGAGCGTTCATAGTTACCACCCTGAGGGGTTTAACATGCTGACACTACTGCATTGACTACCCTCAGAATCAAAAATCTACCCTGTCCAACAGAAAAAAGACTGAGCTGACAGAGAAATCTATCACAAAAGACAGTCCTGCAGCCAGTAATATTTTTTTTCATTATTTTCAATTTTTACTTGGTCTTTCCTTTTCACCACCTGTATGTCAATAGGTAGTTCTGACACTGCTAATATTATAGTGAATAGTGTGTTGACCATGGCGACAAAGAAAAATACATATTCAGGATGCACCAAACCTGCATGAAAGAACTGGTTGCAATGCTCTTTTTATGTTATTTTAGTGCTTTCAGGGCATTTATGTTGTTTAAGTACCTGACTTTTTCTGCAAATTGGAGCATTAATGTTTTCCAGGGTAACATTTCAAGCAGAAAGGAAGTGAAGTTTCTCTAAATGTGACATCTATATTCACATATTATATGGTAGTAACACAGGAAAATAGTGTTTCTGTAATTCTGACTGACTTATGGCTTGAAATTTGCATGCCTTACATATTGCATTGTTTTACATTCAGCTAAAACCACTCAGGCACCATGAGAAAAAAAACCAAAAAAGACAGAGATTTGAATGTTATTTAGGATAAAAAATGTCAAATTAAATCCTAACCATGCTCTGAAATGAAAGAATCAACTTTATTCTTGAAACCCATCTGTTTAGTACTTTCTTTGTATTGCCCTGGCACAAGAAACAGATGAGCACTGCTAAAACAAAGTTAGGACCAGTGTCAATAAGGAGCAGAAATGATATAACATGGCAAATGAACTGGATTATCTCCATGACTGGAGATACTGAGCGGGAATGAAAGCTGTAAGCATAAAAGACAAGAGGATTCAGCTAAACAGGAAAAATCCTAGGCTACACCAAAGATCTCATCAATCAGAAATGGCTGTGGAGAAAAGGGATAGAGTTGCATTCAAGGCCATCCCCGCAAAACACCCTTACTGCTGCAAACCGTGTTTGCACAAGTCACACACAATGCTGTAATGCTAAAAGCAAGTTATATTCACTAGAGGTATTGAAATTAATCCTATGGAAAAGTGTACTGCCAAAACATCATTTCAAATAGAACAGGGCAAACAGACTGTGACCTTGATTTGTTCCTGCCTCAGCATGGATGTTCAACAGAAATGACCCATGATAGGTGTGTACACATCATGTCAGGGCTCTGCTACACAAAGGAGGTGATTTTTATAGGTATGTTCTTTGGTAACTCCTTTTCCTGTTGTTGTAGTTGTCAGGACAGGCAATAAAACAGGTGAGCAGGCAGAGCTGAGCCTCTTGGAGCTGTTTCTGGGTAGAGCCTCACATGTCCTGTTTCTGTCTCTTCCCTTGGGCCAGCCCCAGCAACCAGCACGGAGAGACCCTCCCTGGTTACAAGGCCGGGTGAGTTGGTCCCCAAGGCTCTGTGGGTGCATCTGCAGAGGATGCTGTCAAAACTCTGGTGTGTTTCCAGCACAGCCTTGACAAGTTATAGGAGAGAGATGAAGAAAGAGACAGAGCAAATTAAAGGACTGAAAAAACTGTTTTCCTTAAAGAGCAAGGCGAAGTAGTGTTCATGGAGTTAAGTTGGAAATTAACAGTTTTCTACAATCAGAGATATCAGCATCTGGAACACCATTTAGAACAATTTCAGATGAGAAACTGTAAAGACAAAATTACTTTATGAAATGCATCTTCATAAATTTAAGAAAGGAATATTTCATTGCTGTAATTGACTGGTGGCACCAGACCCAATGATCATTTCAGATGGAAGGCTGAGAGAATTAGATTCTTCAGCCTGGAGAGGAGAAGCTCTGGGCTGAGCTCAGGGTGGCCTTGCAGGGCCTGAAGGAGCTGCAGGAAAGATGGAGAGAGACAATTGCCAAGGGCTGCAGGGCCAGGAGCCAGGGAATGGCTTCCCAGTGCCAGAGGGCAGGGCTGGGTGGGATCTTGGGCAGGAATTGTTCCCTGGCAGGGTGGGCAGGCCCTGGCCCAGGGTGCCCAGAGCAGCTGTGGCTGCCCCTGGATCCCTGGCAGTGCCCAAGGCCAGGCTGGACACTGGGGCTGGGAGCAGCCTGGGACAGTGGGAGGTGTCCCTGCCCATGGCAGGGGTGGGATGGGATGGGCTTTAAGGTCCCTTCCAGCCCAAACCATTCTGTGATTCAGTGATTGCTTCAAGTTAAATAATTCTACCTTTCAAACCCAGTTCCTAACATACAGAACTTTAGAAAGTTCTTCATTCCCTTAACAATACACATTCAGGAAGCACACTAGAAAATAATTATGTCAAAACTTTGACCGAAATTTGAATTCTAATGTGAAAGAAGAACATACTAGCAAACATATAATCCTATTTTCTGCAGAAGGTGGGTCAAAATCATCTGCAGCCCAGAGCTAGTTAATTATAAAAGCCAATTTATATCTGATGCATCTTTCATGCCTAGCTAGACATCATAGATTTATTAGCAGCTGATATGTACTTTACACAATTAAAAAGAGATAAACAGGTCCTACCTTTATACTTAGGAACTATTAGGATGCTGTTACAACAGCTGCTGCAAATTAATCCAGTGTAATCCTCCTACACTCTGCCATTAGTTACACAACAAAATCAGAGCTTCTTGAAAATCAAAAATAAAGATGTGTGAAATTGTTGTAATTACATACTTATGAAAAATGAGAGTATTCCCTTTGTCACAATCCAAATCTCCTAGAAAATTAAAAGATAAATTAGTTTGAACCTGTTTACTTTTCACTACAAAATATCCATCTAGTGAGACCTCACCCTAAATTAAGATACTTTGCCCTAACATTCCTATGCCTAGGGAATTTATTTTCTCTCTTCACCTTATATATCAAGAAATTATCCTCAACTGAAAAAAAAATATAATAAACTCCAGAAAAGTAGTAGATTACATGAAAAAAATCACAGTAAAATACTCAAGCACTATTTCATTTAATACTTAAATTTCAAGAGCGTTTTAATATGCATTTCCATTGCCACCCTCTTTATGAAATCTGACTGGGAAGACAGAAGTGTGAAAGGAATCAGGGAGGATTTAGGAATACTGAAAAACAAGAAAAATTATAAAGAAGAAAATCTGTTCAGAACATTTCAAAATTACTTGTCACCAGTGACATTCTGCTGTGAAATGATGGCATCTTAATATCTTCATCTAAGAGACCTTGATTTGAAATATTTATAAAACACATGAAATGGGACTCCTGGTAACAATGAGAGCTGTCAAGTACTGAAAATAGTGAGTATTGCCATGCAATTTTTTCTCATCAAGCTTAAATCTTTTCTTTCAGAGCTGGGGAAGAAGTATCACCTCTAATGCTGGGTTATTTATTTTTCCTTCCCAGGAATGACTCCCGTGCCATCACTCTGGTCACATGGTATGCCAAGTCACATCAGTACCTAAGTCCCTCTCCACCCACTGGCAAGCACACAAACCCCATATTTTTTTCCTACAGCAGCACAGTTTAGAGAGGGACCCCCAAAATTTAAAAAATTAATGCTAAATCTTTTTGTCCACTCTGTTTAGAAGCCTCCATCCTTGTGTACTTGGTGCAGCTCTCTTGGCTTTTTAGAACAAAAGGGCATTGGAACATTTTAACATAAATTCAAGTGAGCAGCAATATCACATGAATAAAGACCAAGCAAAATTTGTGTCATCCAGTTTTTCCCCCTTCCTCATCAACAGAAACCAGGAAATAGATAATTCAATATTTCTTTTCACATATTGGAGTGCCAACAGATACATTTGAACTCAGCCCAAAACGTCCTTCTCAAAAGAAACAATGGAAAAGAGATTTCTGTGACAATGCCTATGTCGTCAGAAGACCAATGTCTTGCCTTATTAGAACATCTTTCCTTCAACAATCATCAAAAGAGTAAATGGAAATTTTGCAAAGAATTCCTGATGCAGGCTGTAATTTTAACCAGACTTTCACAGTCTCCAATCATTCCCCTCATCTACAGCAAATATCCCTGGACAGCCATGTCTCAAGATATCTGAAGGGTGACTTGGTTTCTCAATTTTCATTTGACATTAATCTTTCCAGAGGGGAGCGTGTGTGTGTGCTGCTTTTTTGGTGGGTTTTCCCCATTCACACTGAAAAAGTCCCTAACATTCTTTTTAAATTAAGAAAAAGCTTAAAATATCCTAAATTAGAACAACTGCTTTTTCAGTCCTAGGGTTGCAACTTAAAATTAGGGATTAACCAAAACTCACCAAATGCACTGCTCCCCTGTCAGACATATATAGATATATATTTATAAAATATGTGTGTGTGTATAGATATATAAATATATCCACACATATATATTCTTAGCAGTGCTGGGTTAACAACTGGGCTGAAGATCCCAGGTGTCTTTTCCATCCTAAATGATTCTATGATATAGAACATATTTGCATCATTTAGCGGCAGAGACTACATAACAAAAGGGAAAAAATTTAACTGCATTTATGAGAAAGTACATTCAACTGAAACTAAAACCCACACTACTTTTATTCATGGTTTCTTATTATTTAACTATTCATAAAAGAGAGCAAATGATTAAGCAGTAATTAGTATTGAGGAGCCATTAAAATCAGTTGTTACAGGATTGGGATATTCAAAGTCAGTAGTCATTATTTCATAAGATTTTCCACGTAGCCAACAAAAAAAAACTGTCTCAAATACATAAATCAGACAGAAAAAATAAGAATATTGGAACCCAAAAGTACAGCTTCAAGGTTTTGAGTCCCTTTCCAGAATCTTTTAATTAAGATTGTATTCTATCCAACTGAAGCTGGGTGCGTATGCTGAACATCCCAGCACACAGCAATAAGCACAGCCCAATAAAATATAAATAGAAGTACATCTACTGTTTTAATTTAGAAAATAATACCACGGCCCCCACTTCCCAAGGACTTCTCTTGTTAATTAATACATTTAAATCAGCTCATGTCCCTTGATAATGGACACAGAACAAGGACTAGAAGTGGAAGTCCTGCTGTAATTGACAACATTGGCAAGACTTTTTAAAACTGAGTAGGAAATTTTGAAATAAAACCAAGAATTACCAACATGCTCAACTCTTTTTGAGATGGAAAGCAAAGAAAAAAAGTAATCTTGAATATTAAACCACCTTTAAGTGAGCAATAGCTCCTTTTAGTAGATACTATCACTGTTATTAACAACTTCTGTTTTGAACTGGTATAAAAAACACTTCAGCTTGTGGTAAACATTATTGGAAAAAATCTGCACAATTTCAGAGAGGAACAAAGCTCGACAAGTATATAGATACCTATATAACAGTGTTTCATAAAGCCTTTTCATTTGTTTAATTAATATCTGCTCTGTTACTTTTATCCAGGAAGGATAAAAATATTTAATGATATTGACTATCACTGTTCTAGGCCATGTTAATAAAAACAAATCAGTAGAGGGATGCTTCACTACACAGTATTAATTAGAATTGCTATACAGAGGGAAATAACCATCCAGAAACTGTGATAAGGTTGCCCAGCAGCACCAGCTGTGTGTAAATCCAGGTAATTCAACTCCAGAACGTTGTGAGGACACAACAAAGTCAAACAACTTATTTAAAGCAGCTTCAGAGATTGCAAGCCCACTTTTCCAAAACATTCACTTCACAGAAATGTTGTAAACCCTTTTATTGTCCCTGCCCTAGGAGAGAAGATGACACAGATATGCCCAAGTAAAAATGGTCGAGCTGACACCTGGTGCTGTTTGAGCGAGGTACAGATTGCTCACAACAACTGTAAATTATGGAAACAAAACAAATAAGACACAGAGATAAGACCAAATGATATTTAGTATCAAGAGACAGACTTGAGACACCAATCACACAAACTGGATTCCTTCCAAGCTATGCCTGAGAAAGCTTAAAAAAAACCAAATCAAACAACCAAAACCTAAATGACCAAACTAAGAAATAAAGGATCACTTCTTCTCATTTGTGTAGCCTGCAGTTCACAAGGACAATGAGTAAAGTTCATGTTTCAAACCTTAGATACTTTCCAGTAGCACACAGCTTACAGGGGTTCACCCAATTACTTAGAAAAAAATTAACCTATTTACATAAAACCCTTACATCTTGTTATGAGAGAACACCCACAAGTCCACTTTGGTCAACAGTAAGTGTGGACCAATAAAGAATTAACAGGGTCAGAGTCACTGAATAAATGTAAAAATCCATCTTGCCCTATAAGAACTGAACAATAATAAAAGTTTTACATTTCTTCATCGGTGCTGGGTATTTTGTTGTGGTTCATGTGATCCCTTCTGTCAACACTAGCCAAAATATTAATTCCTGCAGACATGTCTAATTAAGCAAGTTCACATCCTAAGGATTTTATGATTATAAGAGGAATGGCAAACTCAAATCTGTGTCCTTTAAAATGTGTTTTATACTGAGCTTAATCTTCTTGCACTCTTTTCTTCCTTTCCAATCTAATTTCAACACTGAGACATGCAATGATTCAGTAACAAACATGACTGGCTGCCTTTATGGTATTATATGAATTGTCATAAAGAATGCTTTCTAGTTGAATTAACGTGACAGGTATGTAACAGATTCTGTAAAAATAAAGTCACAATATGCCATAACATTTCACAATGCTCTAAAACTGACAAGTAGTTCTCTAATTACTGCTTACACAGAAATTCTAAACACCATTTTCGTATGTTTACTTTGCTAAGCAATCTATTATTTCACTGCATCCTATGCTGAAAATGCAATTGCAGTTAAAAAGAAAAAATGTGATAGATTTATCTTTCGTACTTATCAGAAAAATGTCAAGAGCTGACATGGTAAATTAAACAGCTGGTAACACATGGAAAACTCTAGATTTATAAACAGCACCAAGTTTACAAAGAAGTATTTGGTTTTATTTCTCTATTTTCTTCTTATTGGCTAAAAATATTTAGCCAATACCTGCAGTGCTGTTTCAATCTCTAGATTTTTACTCCCGTTGCTCATGCAGATCATGGCTCTGCACTGTAAAGTGAAAGGGACTCCTTTGCAAAAACCCTTTTTGATGACCAACAGCCCCTTTGGTCGTCCCACAGCACTGTTTTCATTACAAGGGGAAAGAATCTCCTCTTCAAGGAAATCTTGAAGGAGATTCAATTGATGCAGAGGTCTTCTACCTTGTGCTTGTATTTAAGGTACCAGTAACTTCAATAGAAGTTCAATAGAATAGAATTATTATTCAGAAAACATCAATTTATAAAAATTAAAACAATTATTGATTTATTTTTACTGTATTGAGTATGAATTTTCTAATAAAAACCTGACTCCAAGGAGCACAAAACATGCTACAGGCCAACAGCTGGGGCAGCAGAGCAGGGTTTCTGACCTCTCCTGGCTTGCTAAATTCCTTGAAAAAATGGAAACAAGGAGGACCCTTTTTCAAGGTCCTGTGCCCCTATTAGCCAGAGATCCTTATCCAAATATACTTCAAGGGCACTCATGTTCCAGGAACACAGTGCATTACTCTGCCCTTGGGTGCACTGATTCATCATAGCCTACTGTGTGTTTTTAAGCTAAACAAGCCTACACAAAAGTAGAAACAGCAGCTTATGTTCAGCCTGTGATTTGCATATTTAAATTCAGTGTTTAAACATGTCTTAACCTGCATGCTGTGCTCCATCTCTTGAAGTGGCTATTATAGAACTTATTTGTCTTTAAGAAAGTGTTAGATGCCAAACTAAGCAACGTGTCTGGGATGTAGCAATCATTTCACCCAGCCTCCCTCAGTGCTTTGCCATCCTGGGAGCCACTCTTCCAGCTTTCCACAGCTTTGCTTCAGTCTGCGGTTCTGATTAAGGACTGTCCTCACCATTCATTCAAATTCCAGTTCTCTGCACAATATTATCACAAACACAATATTATCATTTAAAACTTAACGACAAGAAATAGATAACACACACTAGAGATGGATAAATACCCTATGGGCTTCCGTGAGCTCCTAGGATCATAACTTTATGAATAAGCAGCTCTTTTCAGTAACTGCACAGCCTGTTTCTTTCCATCCCTTAAACCAAATGAACATTAAAATGGTTCTTCTACTCCTTAAGAATATGGATTTATTTGTTTCCATTAAAAAAAAACTATTCCAACTGCAGGCTGCTCACAGTGCAGACAATCACTTGAATGCAAACAGCTGAGCCTCAAGGCAGATCTGGGAAATGTCTTTCAAATAATCAGTTTATAAGTGTTTTAAGACAACTAGGATTTTGAAATATTTCTTCTGGAAATTTTGGATAGGTATTACAACAATGTTAGTATAACAAAAAACTCCCTCATTTTTCTGAAATGAAACACCAAGGGCTGAAAAAACCACGCCAAAACATGAATAAGACAGGTTTAGAAGAGTTTTTAAAGAGACTAGTTGAGACATCTCCATTCAAAGCAAAAATCAACTTCAATTAAAAAAAGATATAAATTTTACATTTTTTAAGAACTTTGCAACCTTTACCCTGAAACACAAAACTCCCACTTAATAGGTTTCCTATTGTAATTTAGAGTTAAGCATTTACTGTAGCAGTTGTACTTCTCTATTAAAAAAGTAGTTACCAGTGAAGTTGGTAATAATGTTTGCACTTCAAACCACAGAACAAACTTTTTTTTTTTTTTTTTTTTTAATTAAAGCAGTTACTTTTAGTGCGCTCAGGAGCCGACACCAAACTCTCAAACGGTTGATTCTATGAAGCAAGTAACAGCTGAGTAGGCCTAACCACAAATTTAATTAGGGTGGAGAAATGGCTCCAAAGGAAGCCCAGTGGTCTGCTGTGACAAACCACAGACGAGGGGAAGCCACAGGAGAGTTTAACCCACTGCAAATTAACCAGATAAAAAGGGCAAAGCTGAGGATAACCGAGGAATCTGAGGAGTGCACAACTAACAACCACAGACAGCTGCTGGTTCATTTTTCAGATGAATATGAGTATGTTTAGCTGCTGCATAAAGAAAAAAAAAAAAAAAAAAGATCCAGCTGCAGTTTTATGGTTCTTCTCCAAGGCAGGATGGTACAGGCATAGAATCCTATGAAAATGGTTGTTTTCCTTTGCCTACAGAAAGAACTTGGCTGTTTTGCTTGTCTGGTGTTTGGTGGTTTCTGTAGAGTCTTCTTTTTCCTTCCCCCCCTACTCCCCCTCTTTTAAGGTAGAGAGATCAAATTTAACTAGTTGTTTTATAGGAACTCACAGGGCTTGGCTCAAACACCAACCATTCACTTGTTACTGAAATGCCTCATTATTCACTCAGTCTGATTCTATTCAAATCCCTGGAAGTTAATATTCCACTTTACAGTTTATCACCTGCTATCACAGCTCTGCTGCCTCATTACGGCTCCCAGGGTCTCTTTCAGTCCCAGGGGACAGTGCAGCACCTCCTCTCTCACTTCCTCTATGCTGCCTTTAATTCTCAACACAAAGAAACACAACCCACCTTTCCAATCACTGTTTTCAAATTGTTTTTCCTTTACATGCTTTAAAACCATTGTTTTTTTACTCGTATCACAAGGGTATCTGGAATGGTGAGACCTGTGATTCCACTAACCAGGATTTATTGCACACCTCTGTGCTTCAACCCTCCTGTTTACGATGAGGTGAGCAACATAAAATTTTATCTTACAAAACAAATCCAGTATAAGAGTCGGATCTGTGACGCACAAGAAGGGGCTTTTACTGACTTGCAGAGATCTAGCAATGCAGGCTGAGGGTAAAATATTGCACAGGAAACTTTACAAGGTAGTTGCCCTTGTTCCAGGTGTTCTGACATGTAACTGAATAGTTTCATTCTACCAGCATTATTTTAATAATCTCTGCTGTTACTGTTTTTACACAATATATTTCTTAAATCCCCTCTGCATTACCTGCAGGAAGGTGAACACACACAACGTTCTTACAAAAACCTTGCCGAGATCTCTACTGGCTCCAAAGCTTTAGTGCTACCAATGTGACTTTGAAAGTGTGCCCTTGTTTCCTTGGAACCCCATTCCCAACCACACCCCATCCCAGAACAGCACAGGATAACCCTCTCCATAAAGGAAAAGCTGGGGCAGCTGTCAGGGAGCTCTTCTCTAGGGCACCGCAGCACTTTTTCTCCATCAAACATGTAAAACTGTGCTCTTTGTACTCCAGCTGGTCCCAGGAACGGCAACCTGAAGGGGTGGAATGCAAAAAAATGTAGTGGTTTGGCTAAAAAGGCAGACATTTTAACATGCCATCTAAAAAGAGCATAGCTGATTTCTTCTCTAGGAAGGATGATTTGTACAATTACGACAAATGTGATTTAATAAACAAATTATAGGCCTGTGTTTAGCATGATTTTTCTGTTGGAGTGTGTTACCATTTAGACAAGGTTTCTTACATAACACATCATATCTTACCTCAAAATTAACATTATTAATTTTCAAAATCTGATGGTGAACAAATGCAGGGAATCCCAAACCTACCTAACAATTCATACGTAAAACAGAAATTTACATAAGACTTATTATTTGACATATAATAATTTGTATTTATATTACTTTCCAATGTTTAAGATATAGATTGAAATGCCAGAACATTACACATTATAAAATGGGAAGTACAGCTTGGGGAGTAAAGTGCAGTAATGATGGGGCATTTTCCTGTGGGACAAGTACGTGTGGAGGCTGGTTTGTGTCAAGTCAATATACCTTGGAAAAACATGGGAAACTGTTGCAAAGCTCTCATTTTGTTTGTTATTGCAAAGAACATTGCCATCACTTTTTTCTGATACAGCAAACTGTGAAAATAAATTCACTAAGCTGACTAAGAAGTCTCGTTTAAAAGGTCAAGATTTTATCTTTTATCAACACTTTAAGAATGAAGATACCACTTCTGATGAGTAATTCCGTAAAGAAAATACATAATTTCTGCCTGTAGCTTTGAAATAAATACGGAATGCATTCCCAAAAGGAATATCAGCCTCCTGCTCTAACTGCAGTGGGATATAGACTGTCAGGTTTCTATGCCTCATGTTCAAAATCCCATATGGCAAGTCTAAACCCACTGAATGTTAATCCACCCACTTCTCACCAACAGGTCATTTAGAGCACCTGCAGAGACACAACAGAAGAAAATTATTAAAAAGTGCATCAAGAAAAAACTAAACATCTAAACTACCCTTCATACGCTACAAGACATTAACTGGCCTTTAGGTAATGCACTAAGAAACCTAAATGCCCTAATTACCCTAACAGCAACAGGGTACTGCGTGGGTACCAGCCGCTATAACAGCACCACAGAAACCGGGTGGGAAAGGATTTCAAGAAGCTGTGTTTTTTCATTTCCTGTGCTTTAAAAATACCAAAGTAGATTTCCAAGCTGCTTTGTAATTGTTTTGGATATGTATGGGGGGAAAAAGCAAGCAATGCTCCAATGGAAGAGTGCTAGTAAGTTGACTATTCTATCCTGTCACTATCTAGTACATACAATTGTTGCTTTGCCTGTTCCATACACAAGTGCACCTCATTTCACAGAGCCACTGAGGCTGGAAGAGCCTTCCAAGGCCATCGAGCCCAAGCTGTGCCCAGTCCCCACCTTGTCCCCTGAGTGCCCCCTCCAGCCCTTCCTGGGACACCTCCAGGGATGGGCACTGCAAACCTCCCTGGGCAGCCCCTGCCAGTGCCTGAGCTCCCTTTCCATGGGGAAATTCCTGCTGCTGTCCACCCTGAGCCTCCCCTGGCCCAGCCTGAGGCCGTTCCCTCTGCTCCTGTCCCTGTTCCCTGGGAGCAGAGCCCGACCCCCCCGGCTGCCCCCTCCTGTCAGGGACTTGTGCAGAGCCACCAGGGCCCCCTGAGCCTCCTTTTCTCCAGGCTGAGCCCCTTTCCCAGCTCCCTCAGCTGGGCCTCACAGGACTGACCCTCCAGACCCTCCCCTAGCTCTCTTGCCCAATCCTAAATACAGGTAATAAAACAGATTCAGATCTGCAGCCACATCCCACACTTTTCCCACTCTGGATACACCTTGGTGTTCACTTTTAAGTGTGGCTATGCAATACGTGTTGGGTTATACTGTCCTACCCAACTTAGCTCAGCGGGTCTGACTAGAATTTGCAATGAACCATGGAAAACAGGGGTCTTTTCAGCAATTAATTAAGCAACTTTTATCTTTCTGACAAGATGGGTTTGATTTTAGTTCTCAAATTGTTTCTTTGGTCCGTTTTGTTGGTCAGAAGAAAAGATCATTACACACTGCTGAAGGGTGCTCCCCCTTTGCATCTTCAGATGCAAATGAAGACTTCAAATAGTGCAAACATATCTATTAAACATGAACAAAGGTAGCAAGACTCTGAGAGAAGATGGCCTTTCATTAATATTAGATAAATGCAAAAACATGTTTCCCACTTATAGCTGTCATAATTTACAGCAATTCCACATGAGAAATAAACATGGGAAATCACAGACCCCTTTTAACCCCTTATTTTTTAAAAAGTGAAGGCATTTCAGAGTGAAAGAATAAACCCCTCATTTGGTATACTTAAGACATTGATTGGCATGTACTGACACAAACAATGAACTGAATTACTGGGTTGTATTTTTTTCCCCTTCAAATCCAATATGAGTAAGACTCACTATTTTTGCCTACTTATCCTTTAGGGCTGTTGGGCAATGGATGCAACAGAATATGAATGGCAGAACCAGCAGCTGCGATTCTACCACATGCTGCAAGAACAAAAAAAAAACCCAAGAAAACAACCAAAAACCATCTCCAGTTGTGCTTTTAGAGTTATGATTTCTTCCAAATGATCACAAGCTGTGCTTTTCTTTGACTTAGGTGAGAGCCAGGGCTCTCAGCAAGCTTGATGCAGCTCTTATCAGCAATTTATAAGAATTAGGGAGCTGTCAAGAAATATCATTAGAGCTTTTCAGTGATTATTTTCCTTCAGTAAGTCACTCCAAATTAGAATCTAGTGCTTGCTTTCTTTGATGGCTTCTAGTTTTCTGCAGGTGAAAGAAGACAAGCCACAAATGAAAAATCCAACTTGGTTTGTCATTAATTTTTAATTTGTTTTGAAACATTTGCTATGTGTCTTCATAGGATTCACAATTAATTTTAGAGATGTTGCAGCAAATATCTGTTAATAGCAGAGAGATGGAAATCTAAATGTTGGATCCCAGAGGTGAGTTTGCCACTGTTCCGGAAGCAATAGTACCTACATGGTAAAGGCCATTCCTAAAGTCCACCATGAAAAAAGCCCTCTGGCCCTTCAGGAATAATGTATAAAACAAAAGGCCTGTTTCTAAAAGTAAGTAAAGATTTATTCTTTTATTTGTTAATCACAAACTGTGCCCTCAAAAAAAAAACAAAAACAAAAAAACAAAAAACAAAAAAAAAACCACCAAAAAACTCCAGATTTCGTGGTTTGGCATTAGGTGGAACCTGAATTTAGACCAATATCTAAGAATGAGTGCACTTTATATCTCTGTATCTGATACAGTAAACGCTTACACTTTACTATATGCACAAATCTGCCTGCATTGAGAACACACTTTTACTCCCCCAGGGAAACCTGACGGCTGCTGGGACCACAAAACATCACAGAGATGTAAGGTCAGCAACACCGCTCTGTACAGGGTGCCTGCTTTGGGTATTTGTTATCCATCATGTCTTCCTTGTCAAGACCCCACATGGCCATACTTGCCCCTAGTTTCTGCCAGGCTAAATTCAGGAGGGAAAGAAGAAGATTCTGCTCTACATCTCCATGTCCCAGGTAAAAAGTGAAGCATCTGCCCCTCTTGAATTCCATGTGCAAAGTCTGCAACATGTGAGGAAACAGAAACACACAGAGTGCATGTTTGTTACTGCACCTAAATTAAGGGATAAAGCTGATTCCTAATGAAGGGCATTCTTATTTGCATCTCTCCAGGAACCTGTGCTACTGCTCAAAAAGGCTGAATTTGTGACACACCCTATTTTACCACGCATTCAGCAGGTTTTTTTCAATCTAGTAATTTTCCACTGCCCCCAGTAAATTTGTAACAAAATGATAAGTTTTGAGGACTGCATGATTACTTGCACAGTAAGATGATTCTGTCTTCTTGCTTCTTACCTGTGTTATTTTCATTTATTGTGTTCTCAAAGAATACTGATCATGACAGATTGGAGAACACTATTTCCAGAAAGCACTCTGCAAAGTATATAAGGATAGCAAGCTCTTGGTTTCCCTGGTTACCTTGAATTTACATGGCACTGAATTAAGAAAAAAAACCTGTTAGCCAGAATCCTTACTGGTTCCATCTAGAAAGAGATTTTTAGACAATGTTAACCCCAGCATTTTTAAGGATCACTAAAAATACCACAAAGCCACAAATTTGTAAATATGAGAACTAGAAGCTGAATTAAGAAAAAAGAATCAGCCATGCTGAGGAAGCTCTGGAGCTGCTCCTGTCAGGATCAGATATCCAAGGCAGGAATGCATATGTTATGTACATGGCATTAGACTGACCCAAGGATCCTGACTCCTGCATGCTCTAGTAGCAGAATTCCCAGAAGATTGCCAAATTACTTTCAGACCTGGCTAATTTTCCCCCAAAATCACAGCCCAACATGCAGAACTAAATATAAAGCACAGTACTTTCACATATGGACAAAAGCTTACTATTTTTGGAGTGCCAGATTAGGTTACAGCCTTCTGTATGAGAATGGGCAAATACATCTATTTGTGCACTTTCACCAAATCCAGCATCAGCTGTTTGTCTGTTACGTACAGAGAGCACCACCCCTCTCTGCTTTTCCAGATTTCACAAGAACTGTGTACAGTGCAACCTGCTGGAGCCAGGAAAAGCCACAACACAACTACTTAAGTATTCCTGATTGAAAATAAGCCTTGACACCAGCACTTTTTTTACCATCAGCAGTGACATCACACCAAACAGCAACAATTTTCTGTTTTTGCAACTTTCACCGGTGCAATTTCATCAGCTCTTATCTGGAAAACACTAAATATTAATGTCTTTTGTCCTATTATTTCCTCTATATTCTTCCAGTGTATTAAGAGTTCACACAGCAGGAAGAATACAGAAGCATCACAGTAGTTCAGGAAGTGGACAACATGGAATACAGCTAACAAAAGAGAGGAGGGATGTAAAGGAGGGGTTGAACTTAAGACAAAAAATTGGGAAGGGTAAAAAAAGAAATGGCAAGCCTTGAGAAAGGAAAAAAAAAGTGAGATTAAAAAATTATAAAAGAAAAATCTGTATTCTCAGTGATTAAAGATAGGTAAGGATGAGAACAGAAATTAGCTCTCTGCTGAAGCCTGTGGAACACAGTAGTGATTTTGGCCACTAAGACTTTAGTTTCCACATAAAAATAAAAATCCTCAGTATTCCTAAATTTTTTTAATAAGTTCATATTTTCTTGCACTGAAAATATTTAAGCATAACTTCATTTTATTATAAATAAGATTGGAAAGGAAGAAATACAGTATTACTGCACCCAACAACTCAGTCTTTAGCAGAAATTTTACAACAACCCAGGATCCCCCAAGTAAAAGGTTGGAGCACTGGTATTTCTTTATAAAACACTCTCAGTCTTTCCATTAAAGTAAATCAGACTTTAATTTCCAGGTTGGACAGGGCTTGGAGCAACCTGCTTTAGTGGAAGGCGTCCCTGGCCATGGCAGGGGCTTGGAATGAGCTTTAAAGTCTCTCCCAACACAGGCCATCCCATGGTTCTGTATTCCTCTAAGATGAGGAAAATGAAATAAAAATTACTGTATGCAGACACACAAAAAGCTGTTGATGCACTGATTTCTTCTACCACCAGATATAAAATTACACACCTTGCAAGGAGCCACTGGCAATGCACACCTTGAAGTGCTTCTTTCGGTAAAAAACTGTATCTTAGGGAGGGGGGAGTCTAATTCTTAGGTGCACCCAAGGATAAACCAACAACCACATCTACAGGGTAAAAAAACCCCCACCAAAACACAGAACAAATATGTAACATTACAGCTGAAATTTTGCTGTGACACAGGGGCCCAGCACATATCACTGTGCCACCTGAAGTTTCCTTAAATACCAGCAAAAGGAAAGAAACTGCTCTAGGATGCCAAGCCCCTCTTCCCACTTATCTCTCTTAAGAGAGATTTTCCAGGATGTGGCTTGCAAACCATCAGGGAAAAAATGTAGAGCTGCAACTCTACTTTGCTGCCTGAGGCAGTAAATAAAAACAAAGCATTTCACACACTGATATCCTTCTCTAGGCAAAGAAAGCTCTCAAATTTTAGAAGTGGTTCATTACCAGGCTCATCTAAAAAGAAGTCTCCAACAATGAAAGCCAAAACACAAAGCTGCTGCACATATTAAAAATCCCAGAAATTTCTTGTGACATTGTGCCTTGAATCTCCGCTAACATTGAGTTGTAACTGGATAATCTCCTGGCACTGAGAGAAGAGAGAAGTTCTGGAATAGAGTCCTGCTCTGGAAGACAGTGATGGAGTTCTGACCAGAATTCTCCAGTGACCTGTAGAACAGAAGTCTCTCAAAAAAAACCTTTAAGCAACAAATTTAATGCAAGAGTACAGACAGATACTCATCATCTGTGCTCTACTGCTCAGCTGGTTGTTTTATATAATTTTCTAATGAAAAATTAATTTTGCCTTGGTTACAATGTTACTGTGTTCACTTTAAATTTGCCCAGTGTTTCTTCAAGCAGCTGACAGCTAAAAACCTCCACAGAGGCACCTCAGACTGGGACCACACACTCCACTTTTGAGATAAGTGCAAACAAAAAGATCTGGAGATTTTCAGACTAGGAAGTTAATACCCACGAAGCTGCAAAAGCATGTCAGGAAGGTGCTATTGACAGCTATCAAGTAAAAAAGTAGGAAAGGGCAAAGAGGGAAAACACAATCCAATGCTTAAAGAACAAATTATTTTCAAAAAAAGAATCTGACCTTTAAACCCAGTCATGCACAGTCTGCCAGATCTTTTTCATTTATTCTTATGTTCTCCTTTCAAAAGGTTTGCTTTGTTGCTTTAATGAACTTAACTGTTCTGACACTATCACAGGATGGCAAAACAGAGATGTTTCAATTAGCGAAATAATTGAGCTTCTCGACTGCTACAGAAGTCAATACAGGATCTATAAATTGGATTGCTTGCTGGATATATGTTTGCAACAAATTACAAAGAAGGATGAGTGGCTTTAGTTCATCTTTGAACCAAAACTTCTCAAGTTTAAGCCTTCTCTCTGCCTAATTCAGAATTAAGCTTTCAAATTAGGTTTCCAAGCCTTGCCAGGTGTGTCAGGTGTATCGCATCCTGGCGCAATTGATCTCTGAGGCTCAATCAATTCCAGTTTGAATAACACTGATGAAATAGTCAAGAAAACAAAGTCTAAGAGCCATTCACCTCAGGTGAGCCCAACGTTTGGTGATTAGACATGTGAAGGATCTCCTTCCTCCCTCCCAGAGGACCAGCACAGAGCAGACAGTGATGTTCCCGCACAAACCTCACCAGGCTACAACTGACAGGAACACTTCCCAGGGACGGCACAAAGCATCTCACACCAACAGAAACTACCTCTCCCAGGAAACAGGGTACACACAGTTCTGACAGAAACAAATCTTGGGTTTTGAACCCCCAGTATTTGTGAACTTGCTGAATGTCTGTCCTGGGAACAATAAAACAATTCTACAAGAGAATTCTAAAATTCTCTTTTTCTGTAAAACAATGCTTCGACCTTCTCTTCCCTCCTCTTGCCATCTCCTTTAGCCCACAACAGTTTCACTTCTGGGTTACACAGGCCCTCAATTTTCAGAAAATTTTGAAAATACAAAGAACAAATTATCAGACATCTGCTCTAATTTTTAACAGCAAACAGTATTCCTCCATTGCATTTAAGTAACCTAGAGTTGTATGACATTATGCAACACTAAATTTGCACAACACTTGCACTTAAAAACTGATTAAAAGTCTTTAGATATTTAATCATTATTTAACAAATATTTGCAACAAATTAAGTACCAAATTTTGTAGCTCATACTTTTTAGATACATAGTTTAATGCTTAATGGTTAAAGTAATTGTCCTCAGAAATCTAATAAAACAACAGAGATGTGGTCATGTACCTACTGGCTTTGCTAGTTTGAATTAATTACATGCCAAGTAGATTTATCTTTATGTATTCTACCACAATAGGCACATGTTCAACCAACAATCAAATGGAGTTTCTTTACAATAACTCTTAATTAAATACATTTAATAACAGCAGAACGAGAGGCTTGCAGATTCTTTAGTCAGTGTTATTTTGTTTCTGACACGTTAACCCAGATTTTACATTGAGAAGGGGTTGAGATTAGCACTAAAAATGATTCAAAATATTTAATTTATATACCAGAAAATAATACTTAGCTGAAGCATATACTGAAGAAAATCTACTATGAGAACCTCAGACTAGAGCTTTCAGTGTCCCCCTCTCTTTCAAAAATCCCCTTTTCAGCTGACCACCCCCTCCCCCCCGCCACCTCTGCCTTCTCGAACTGCACCTCATTTCATGGGTAGGACAAATGGCAGTGGCTCACCTCGATTTCACCTGTCTCCAAACTTGTATCCTCACAGGATAACCAGTATCAATAAAGACATATGGTTGATATTTTGAATTTTTGGTCCCTTTCTTATGGTTTTTTAGAATGATTTTCATGTGGCTTTGAATACTCTTTCAGTCCTTTTTTTTTGTTGTTGTTATTATTATTTATAATTTTACTTCCAGGAAGTGTAAAGAATCAACCATTCACACCTACATGTCCTTCTAATACCAATGTTTTAGATGCATCTTTTTTGTTTTGTCTCCAGTCCCTGCTGAGTGCACTTCACTGATCAGAAAGGAAGAATAAAAGGGCAAAATACATTAATGACAACATCCCTTGTCCACATCCCCTTGGCTAATTAGTTCAGTAAATTCACTATCAGTTTTGTCTTGATAGTTAAAAAAAAAGGAAGATGAGAATAACAGAGTAAAACCACGAACTTTCAGCAGCAAGTTTAAAAAGCATTTTAAATCTTATGAAATTAACCAGTGCACACCTTAACACCTACAACCAGAAAAAGGACTCCCTCAAAAATCATTGTACATTGTTAGGAATTGCAGTAAAAATTTGGGAAAAACCCCAACAAACACCTTATAAGATGAAGGTATCTTCTCTCTTTTTTACTATAACAAAGTCTGCCCCTGGGAGAGTCACTATTTGTCACTCCAAATCAGAGTTCTGTACAGGTACACACCAGCACTATCTCAATTCAATTATGTGGAGGAAGAATTAAAATACTTAAGTCTGCTGACAGTGATGGTAAATTTTATAATAAATATAATCTGTACGTTACTGCAATTAACAGCAGTTTCACCACTAAATTTCATAAAAAGCAGTATTTGAGCATCTCTGTATCCAGCTAGGAAAAAGAGGACTTTCCTCAAACACCATGTCCAAACTTAATGAAATGATCTTGCAGCAACCTAAATCCTGAGTTCCACAGGATTACAGGAGTCAAGAGACCTTTCAGACCTCCAAGGGCAAGTGCAGCATAAATGTAGCATCAAATTTCCAGTGACACTATCTCTGATAGAGGCCAGAGATAGGAGCTCTCTCCACAGTCCAAAGTCAGTTCTAGACCCCCTGGTCTTTAAACAGAAACCCTCTTCCAATTCCTGCTGCTGGGGCTTCTCTCTTACCTTGTTACAAAAGCCAGGTACAAGGCAGCAGAGTCCTACATGTTGGTCAAGACTCCAGAGTTTCCTTCTTGTTTCCTATGTGCGAGGCTCAGGAATGTTCGTGTGCTTTGAATTTCAAATGCAACATTATTTTTTTTCCCATTTGAAATGGAGCTTTTATCCGAAAATCTTAACAAAGAAGGCTGAAAATAGAGAGTTCCCAGCAAAGAAAATCCATGAGATTGTTTAGGTCCCAGATGCAGTTTAAGGCCTTCTTCCTCCTGCTCATCAACAGATGATAAATTTTGTGACATAACTCAGTCTAGAAGCACCTTGGTTAGAAGTTGAGGCCTCATGCAAATGCCTACAGACTAAAGGGTCTGCATCCAGCATGATCAGAACAGCAAATTATGCTTTTATGCCATAGCAGTTGCCCGCAAGTGTGTCACCACCAAATTCAGAAAGAGTATATTCCAGTAGGAGGCTTTCCCAGAGGTATGATTTCTCAAAGGTTAATATGCAAGTAAAGCAGTAAATTTATTATACTGGATGGAATTTCTAAAAAGCAAACACACAATCTGTGTTCAAATTACTTTGGAATGGATATTTCTATTAAAACTCCAGTAAAGTCTGTTCAATAAATCACAGCATTTGCAATTAGTTACTTCAATGAAGCATGCTTGGCATATCAAATATTCATGAACTGATGATACAAGGCAGAAATCTATGAAATACAAGAGATAATTGAGTTCCTATGTGATTAATCCATCATTGTTTTAGCAACAATAGAATTCTACATAATCTGTTCCACTTGTATGTAACATGTACGTTTTAACAGTTTAATAGCGAGCTTTAACAAGCTGGACATCCATTCAGTGTAGGGTTTGAGTGCTCAGTGAACTTAATCTATGGAGGCTGTGGGCCTGCTGGACAAGGACCGAAAGGAGTCCTACGGTGGGATAAGTCCTAGGTTTCTTTCCAGCTTATGGTGACTGAAAAAGCTTCCCCCAGAATGCTCTGTTCTGTTCTGTTCTGTTCAGGTACCCCAGTTCTGCTTCCCTGGTTGGCTCCGTTGGCTGCTACACCCCTTGTTACCTGGTATGCCCTCAGAGTTTCTCAATTGGTTTGCTTACCCTGGACCCCCACTGTTCTCCCTGAACTTCTCGGGAACCTCGCTCGAGTGCGGATGCATTAAATCTCTCCTGTAGAACCCCATGCGAAGACCCTTCCTGCTCATTCATGGTCAGACAGCTTTGCTAGCTACCCGCTGTGAGTGTAGGTGTGTGTGCCAGTGTGCTGGCTGCGCCCAGAGGCTTCCTTGCAGGCACTTTGGGGAAGGTTGAGGCATTTTACTGTGTCTGGGGAGACACAATAAAGACGCTCTTACACCTGCCAGGTTTAGCAGAAAGGAGGAAATGGAATGGATTTATTTACATTATCTCATTCTTATACGCGTCCCAACTCCACAAGGGATTGGAAAGCATGTCACTTCTTTCTCAATCCCACTGGAGAAGAAAGGTGCTCATCAAAGTTGTCATATCACAAAAGGAATGAAAAACAGAAAATACCGTTAAGTAAACACTGGCTGTTATTTACATGGAACTGTGTGAAAAAGAATCTGACTCCAAGGTTAAAAACAGAAGGCTTACAAAAACCAGGGCAACATTTTACCATCCCATATCACTGCTTAAATGTGCCCTCACTAAGCAATGTTCATCCACGTGCCATGGAATGGCTCAGGCTGGAAGAGACCTTAAAGATGATCGAGTTCCAATATTGTAATAAGGTTTGTCTTGCAACCAACTGACAAACTTCTAAATATAAAGACAACCAACACATTATTTTCCTGTAAAAGTAAGTAAAATGTATGGAAGCCTCTATAATATCTAATTATTTAAGTATTGTCATGCCCACCCTACTTTTACATACAGCTGAATACCAAATAAAATTAAATCAGTGCTAAAATTAACAGAATTGTTCCAACTCTGAGCTCCCTGAGTTTTTAAATCAATCTATAGCTAAAACATTTCTAAGTAAAATGGTGGAAGAAAGAATTCTAAGAGAGCAAAAAGATCTTTGGCTTCCTGGGTATCTCTCAGGCAGCCACTGTAGCAGTAACAGAGAGAAGCAGCCTCCTGGCTGCCAGTTTTGGGTTTCAACCTTCACAGACACTTTCCAAGACTTTATAAAAAATCCAAACTATATCTTCCAGTGTTGTAAGAGTCTGACTTTAAGTGATAAAATCTAGTACTATTTCTTTTTGAAGACTTCTGCAATCTTCAAACAGAACAAGAGAAATGAGAAATTAATTGGTAGCACATACAGAACCTTCTAGATGCTTAAGGAGTGCCATATATATTTGATAGTTTTGAACTACTTTGGTCAGCTGTGGCCATATATAAACTGAAAATCTTTCCTCATGTGCCCTTATCACCTGTTCAGTGACATATCAAATATATCTTTGGCATCAGACCCTCTCAGTGCTGTGACCCAGGTTAAGTTTGCCTCTAGTTTCATCATGGAGATTTATGGAAGACAGGCAAAGTGAGTGACAGGAGTTCCTTCAGACAAAAGATAACAAACTGGTCACTTCAAAAATCAGACCTGAGAACCACAGAAATTTCATTCAAATACCATCAAGATGAAGAGAGTCAATGACAGGCTCTGCTTTGTCCAGAAAATACTATTTACAAGCCCCGTGGGAGGCTTTGCTCTTCTTCTCCCCTCCTCCAGATTAAAAAGTACCTCTAGGTTTTTACCTAAGAATAAAGTTCCCTGATCTTAGTATCTTTGTAAAATTGCTTGATATCAATAAGAGGAGGAGAACTTCAGCACTTTGCAATGACAGCACTCAGGCCTAAAGTGAATATCTTCATTTCCTTTGTGAATATTTCCATTTCCTTTCATTCCATACTCTCCGAATAGGGAGCTTTGTCATGATCTCACTGTATTACCATTATCGTGGTTTGGTTACCATTGACTACTGGAAATTTTCCAGAGTGGGTGAAATTGCTGGGCTTGTAGGATCTATAAATTTTGATGGAGGTGATGAGTTTCCACCCATACAAACAAAACAATTTTTCATGTGCACACTATTGATCATCACAAGTGAGTTGCTTCACGTGAGCATGAACAAAGACTTCCCAGAAACTGGTGCCTGGTCTCTTAGTTTAGAACCAACACAGCTCCAGAACGCTGGAGAGAACTGCTGCTGTAGTTCACAGGAACAATCTTGCAAACATTTTCCAGGACCTGTTTGAGGGAATTCCCACTAAAAGCCTTAAAGAAGCTGGAACTCACTACTGGGGAGTACTGGCACTACTATATTTGTAAGTAGGCAAATTCTTGAACTGAATAATTCTAATTTATTTTTAAAAGCAGAGTGACACCTCTGGTCTTCAGTGGGCCCTTCTTATTTTTTCACATGCTTCCCACTCATCAAGTGGAATAGTTAAAGTAAAATTTGAAAGACTGAGACAGTTCATCCTTATGTAACTTTTCTGCTCCAGGGATATTTGCTTTGATAAACAACTTAAACCATCACAGTATAAGGTTTTAAGGATTAAGCATAGAAGAAAATAAGATCAAAATGCACAATCTGCCAGTTTAAGTGGAACCAATTTGAATCTCTGCACACAAAATATTTCAAGTCAAATAAGTTAGTTTTATTTTTAATAATTAGTGACTAGAGTGAATTATTCATTAGAGTTCAAGTTTGAACACTGTTTTCACCTTAGACAAGAATAAGTACAATCAGAAGGAGAAAAGCTCTTCTTACCTGTTCTGACACAGTAACTTATTTTATAGAGCAAGTCAGCACTGAAGGTATCAATGATTTCTATAAAAAAACCCTCCTACCTAAGTATTGCTATTTGTACTTACTAAAAGCATCACCATCCCCTGGGCTCAGTCATTTATTTAACTACGCCAACAAACAAACAAACAAAAAAAAAAGCCACACATCTAAACCCATTAATACTAGAAGATGAAAAATTATCAATGTTTTGAAATAAAGTTAAATGAACTCCACATCACTTTTGCCTGTTTATGGAGAGGCCCTCAGCTCTGTTCCCAAGCAGTTCATCCCCAGTTCCCAGCACAAGTCAGTTGGTATCGTCACAGTGTTCCAACAAAAAGCTTCACATGTGCACCTTGTGGGAGGAATCCCCACGGTGCATGCACAGAGCTAAAGAAAACCCTCCATTCTTTCATTTTATGTATAATATTTGTGTTGATTAAAAATTTATTCATAAATCAATCCCTAAGCTTCGACCAGACTGAAAAATGACTTGCAAATGCCACAGGTCAACGGTATTCTAGGTGAATATTTGGTTATGCTGAATATTTGCTACTCACAGGCAGTTGGGCTATACCTGAGTTACTGAAAATGCTGCGATTCTTCTCAGAAGTAAAACACTCTAAACAAAAAATAGAAGTGGGATTCCTCCCCTTCTCATAGCACTCATTAATACTCAGGTTGTGACCAAAATGAAAATGTACGTGGATTCTCCCTGTTGTCTAATTCATACAACAGAACCTTCTAGTGACAATTGTAAAGTACACAGGTATTTATTAACCTAAACCATACTTGATGGCTCTGTGCTGCGCCCAATACTAGAAATATCCTAGTAAAAGTCTTTAAGTCTAATTTTTGCCTGAGCTTTTCACTTTTAGTACTCACCAAATCACCTCAGCACTTGGAAAAAGAAAAAAACCCAAACCCTGAGTTGTATCTTTTTCCTGTAGCAAGACTATTTAGTTCCCCTAATTATTTTCTACAGGGCATCGCTCCTTTGTTGTCCCTCGAATTCCTCTGAACATAAACTCAGCTGTGTGGTTGTGCCTCAGTACCTTCAGCGTGTGAAGCAGTCGTTGGGAGTTAGTGTCAACATGAATAATGCAGTTCAGTGTTTGAGAGCACGTCTCTTTAACAGCTGCCTGTGTCCCAGCATTGCCATTTACTGCTGGCCACAAAGCTTCCCTCGTTTGGAGAACTTTGCTGTTTGCCTTTTCCAGCCTTACACTGCCTGACAACGTGAGAAACACTGAGCTGCTTCCTATGGATTTATAAAGCCAATTTCTGCCTACGGAGACTAATTCATTTTTATTATAGGTAGCATAACTGACTGTTCTTCATCACCAGCAGAAGCATTTACCTGGCTCAATACAAGCAGTGCTTTTAGTGCCATACAGGTATTTTAGTGCACAGTGATGCTCTACGACAGTAAATGTGACATCTTCCCTCTGCCTTGCTTCTGGGAAAATTGATTGTGCTGCCCTGTGTCAAATCACACATTCAGAAGTGCAATATCTAAATACATTTTAATGACTGTACTCTCACCTGCTCACTTGGTCGCTATAAATATTCCCAAATAATTTCTCTCTGAAGAAATGGGCCTCCTAGCATTCACTTCAAGACACTATTCATTCTGGTAACTTTCCCAGCTCTGAGCCAGTATTCAGTTTTGAAGCACTTGTGAAACTTTTCACACAATGTGAATGAAAGGTCCATGCACAGCACTTGGTCCCTGTTCTGTTTTTCTTACTCATCCATAAGGGGAAGACTTCGTGACAAAGCCACTGCAACAGCAGCTTCTAATTTGAGAATTTTGAGTTTTTATTATTATGTTTTTAAAACCCAAATATTTAATTTGCTCAAGTATCTTAATTCAAGTTTCTTCCTGGCATCAAGTTAGTTTTCTGGGTCCTCTTTGATCATGTTACTTCATGACTAGGGAAAACTTCAAGACTAAGACAGTGCCTTCCTATGCCAGGCACTGAGGAGGCACCTCAAGATCCTTGAGGGTTCCTTCCAACACAGAATATTCTGTGATTCTGAGTGTTGTGTCCAGTCCTGGGCCCCTCATGGGCAGAGAGACCTGGAGGGGCTGGAGTGTGTCCAGGGCAGGGAACGGAGCTGGGAAGGGGCTGGAGCCCCAGGAGGGGCTGAGGGAGCTGGGAAAGGGGCTCAGCCTGGAGAAAAGGAGGCTCAGGGGGGCCCTGGTAGCTCTGCACAAGTCCCTGACAGGAGGGGGCAGCCGGGGGGGTCGGGCTCTGCTCCCAGGGAACAGGGACAGGAGCAGAGGGAACGGCCTCAGGCTGGGCCAGGGGAGGCTCAGGGTGAACAGCAGCAGGAATTTCCCCATGGAAAGGGTGCTCAGGCCTTGGCAGGGGCTGCCCAGGGAGGTTTGCAGTGCCCATCCCTGGAGGTGTCCCAGGAAGGGCTGGAGGTGGCACTCAGAGCTCTGGGCTGGGGACAAGGTGGGGATGGGCACAGCTTGGACCCAATGGCCTTGGAGGGCTCTTCCAGCCTAAATGATTCTATGAGTCTATGATTCTATGAAGTGATGATTCAAAACAGACTTTAACTCTATCATACACAAATATTACAAAGGTCAAATTTTACATGCAAGAAATTTAAGATTATTCTTTAAAATTGAAATAATCACATGTAAAGACAGCATTACATGAACTGCCCTTGGGTTTAACATCTTTATGTTACTTGAAAAGTTAAACTGGACCTCTCTATTAAGAAAGGATTATTGGTTCAAATTTCCTGTTCCTTGAAGAGAATTCAAAAGTCTGTATAGATATAATACTGCATATGTAAATGCAAACACATTAATGTTAACATGTACAGATATATTCTGATTATCATTATTGACAGGCCAATGGATGAGAAAAAATAATCAGATTTTATAGGCTGACTTCTCCCCTCTAATAACTGGCCTTTCTGGCTGAGATGACAGACTTGTGATCACACTCCTTAATTCTTTTTTGGTTAAAGTTGATGCAGAGTTCCAAGAAAGACTGTGCCTCCAGTGAGGCCTGGCCTTGCACACCTCTAGTAAAAATGATATTTCTGTGTTTGAATTTTCTCAAAAGGGAGATCTTTGCCTTGGAAATGCAACTCTCAGTCAGTGACTTTGTTGGCAGAAGGTGAAATAAAATGCAGCTTGTGCTGTGCTTAACGTAATGAAACTGCACGATACAAACCCGATGTTCATAATAGATTATGTTGCATATATCAAATTGCACATGCGCAGGTAAATTTTTCAAAAGGGTGACCTTCTATAATTTCTTATGCAGTCTTAAGCAGTGTTAAAAATACATTTAACATCTGAAATTCTGATGGTTACAGTTATAAAGCTGCTGACTCATCTGAAAATGTAATAGCAAGTAAGATCTTAACTTGATGCATGATTTACTGAACCTTTATGATTTATATGAATTATTAATCCTTTGCTACTTAGATGAACTGGTACAAAATTTCTCATAGATTTGAGAAATTAATATTGCTTATATTTAGCCTACTCTTGTACTTTTTAATTCAATCATCGTGCTTCATCAAAACTTCTCAAAGCTCCTCTATTATTCTGAAAATCCTTGGCAGGGAAGAGGAGGGGCAAAATAATAAAGGCATCATTGTGTTTGTTTTGCAGATGGATGGACTATAACCCACTCTAATAAGGATCAACTATCCCTAAGATAAGGCCAAATTCTGTAAAGCACAGCTCTATGACCCCAGCTCAGTTTCAAAGCAAAAGACTGCTGCTGAATCAGCCCAAAGAAAACACTAACTAAAGAGTTGGGGGATTTTAACAGCAGTTAGGAACAAATAACAAAAACTTTCGAGTTGGTAGTAGTTAAGAGAAAAACACGGACGTGAAGAGACATAAAAATGAGTTGGAAAGTGGCAGTTCAGAAAGATCAAGAATCCTCCCAGTCCAGCAAGCAGCACAGACTATCACCTTTCCATCTGAGTGGTGGCTCCCTGCCCAGCGGTGACTCAGCGGTCACTCCATCAAGGAGGTGAGACAATTCTTAGCCTGTGTTAGTTCCAGCCACTTGCTTTCTGTATTAGCAAATAAATAGCTCTTCTCTATGCAATCAAAATCTTATCTTCTCTTCATTATGGCCATTACTCACTATTCCTTGGGTTTTTTTGTCCCAAGCTAAAAAATCAAACTGATAATTCTTGGAGTTCCAATCACAGCACTAACAGTACCTGGTGCTTTGTTATTCCCAAGGGTTCCAACTGCCTCCCAAATTTCATCATGTTCTAGTTCTTCACAAACAGTTCAATCGTCTAGAAAATAGCTCCCTACTTATTTCACCACTAAGACTCACTACACAACCACCTCAAATATTCTGTAATTACATTCTTTGCAACTCTTTTGGATTCTCAGCTCATTTATTCTTTCGTACATCCTCCACCTCTCCCTCGCCTGTTCCCCAAGGATTCAATCTCATCATCAATTACCACCCCAGTATTTTATACTCCTCTCAAAAAGAAGCTTTACTAACACCATTTACATTTGTATAAGGTACAGTTATCTAATAACTCACAGAATTTAAGCAGAAGTCAGTGTACTAAATGCCCTTAGATTTGTGCATGAAATTACCAGCTGAGATTCTGTTTTATGCATCTGACCCTTGTTCACTACAGAGCAGAAATTTACTGGTGCTACAGTGAAACAACAGAATCGTTACCTAAGGAAACCCTCATCCCTTAGGGAGAGAGTGATGTGCAATAAAAATGGGGTAGGGGGTAGTTTTATAACTTGGGAATGTGGGGTATTTATTTGTTGTTGCTGTGTTTGTTTTTTAAAGAGGCTCCAATAATCTGCAGGAGAGCATGGCTGGATAGAGCTCTGAGCAACCTGGTCTAGAGGAAGGTGTCCTTGCCCATGGCAGGAGGTTGGAATAAGATGATCTTTAAGGTCCCTTCCAACACCACCATTCTATGATTCTTTGTAAAATTCTATTCTAAAACCAGATTGTGGCTATATAATCTTTCCAAAGAGAAAGAATGTGGAAGTGAAGAACATAGCTTGTACACAAGCTACAGTGCTGTCACACAGTCCAAGCACCAGCAGAGAGGCTCTGGCTACATCCATTTTATACCTTCTGAACTTTTCTTTCCTGCAAGAACATTGTGCATTCCCTGGCCACTTGTGTCACAAGGGTCTTTGGCAGCCATTTAGCAGCCTGTCAATTCTGAATTTTCTTGATAAGTACTTCTCCCTCATTTACCTTAGACTGACTTTGATGGGAGATTTCTTCAAAATACCCAATTTTAATGCCATGAGAATGTTCCATTTCACAAGGGCTCCAAGAGCATTCATGCTCCACTACATTTCTACAGAGTACTCCCAAGGTAGCATCAATGCTTTCTGAGACCTCGCAAAGGCCTTTCCACTTTAGGAAAAAACTCAAGCATGTGCAAATGTAAAGAGGAATATCCCTGCTCTTCATGGTCCCCAGAAACACCCTTCAGTTGTACTTCCCATCTGCTTCCTTTCCTCTATTAAACCACACAAATATGTATTTTCGTTTTTCATGCAATTTTCAAGCCACCTTTTGTTTTTTATACTTCAAGATGTTCTCACAGTCCCCCTGTGGTTCCCACTAGCATCTCTCTCAATGTTCTGCCACCAGCCACCACCATGCTCTGTAACTTGTACAGTCTAAGACCTCTGCTGATGGATAGTCCCATCAATAATTTAAATTCCTCACAGGTATCTGTAACTGAGCATCTTCAGCAATTTCTTTATTGTGACATGGCTCTTTCCCACCCCCAGTCTCACAGCTGGGGAGCTCTGTCACAATGCCTTTATTTTTCTAATAAAGCTGCAGGGCACCGATCAGGGGCTTATCTTGAACAACTGGCAAACTAAATCATTTCATTTGACTGCTATTAACATCATTCCCTGTTAAGAGATTCCCAAACATTTTTCTTTCCTATTGACTCAGATACAGATGTAAACCACAAACAAAAAAGTTTCTGGACAGAAGGCTACATTTGGCTTACTGCAATGTAGAGACATTCTATGAAGTGATATTATTTTTCTCTGCTTAAACAAACAGTTTCCACTGTGTTTGGGCAATCCCAAATCATTCAGGCCATTTGGAAATTGTCTTGAGAGGCAGCTTGGCCCATCAGCATATGGCAACTTGCAAGTCCTGCCCAGAAGCTGAAGCTCTACCAGCCCAAGCTCTTATTTTTTGCAGCAAACTGGGTGTTAGCTACAATTCCAACTCCCACCAGCTTTCCACCAAATCTGTTCATTTGAGGCTGCCATTGGCCACCTGGATACATGGGGCACCCTAACCAGGCACAACAGTTGTGTTAAGGAAACTTCCCTGTCCAGACTCTGGCAGACCAGATCCAGATGGTCCTGGAGAACCCTTCCACCCCAAGCCTATTCTGTAATTATATGAGACCTGTCTCTGTTATTTTCAGCCCTCCACAAGACAAATTTCTACAGCTGTTCTGCCCCTGACTAGAGGACAGGAGGCTTTTCTCTAACAGTTAAAATGGGACCAGGAGCATAAGTTGGTTTTTGTTTATGCCTGTTTTGCAGCAAAACATAAACATACTGCAAAGCTAAACTTCTGTTCCCCTGTTCCCTGGTACCTGGGCTTCCTTTGTGACATGTTTGCTTTACTGAAAGACAAAACTCTCTCATACTTCAGCCTGGTGATTTGTATTATCATTTGCTATTTCTAAATCTGATTTTAGTTCTCTAAATAATTCTGAAATTTTAATAAAAGAGGTACCCTGAAACAAAAATATAATGAAGGCAAACAAGCAAGGAAAGGATAATTGGATTTTTCTCAGGCTATGCTAATCTGTAGACTGTAAATGCTGTGTGGTTACACTTGAATACTGTTAATTTGCATGTAGCTGGGAGCACTGGCATGAACCACCAACGTATTAGATCACAACACCTGACACTGGATGCTCTTTCAGACATTGCACATTTCATCCTGGAATTAGTTGATTTAGCATATTTAGACACACAAATCTACATTTTTTTTTTCTACAACTATAAACCAGAGGAAGTTTTTTTAAAGACTGTATTAGCAGTAATCAAATGTGCAAGCATTTGATCAAATGCTTCTAGTAAGCAGGAGCTAACTACAAGCTATAGATGCAATGGCTGTTTATGCCTTTTGCCTGGCAAAAACAATCATTCAGGCATTGGTATTCAGACAGGAAAGTGCTTGTCAAGATCAAAATGCTAATCACTGCTTCTTGAGAAATGCAGTTGTTGCCAGCTGTAGGGAGAGCAACGCGCAGCTCGAAGCAGCTGCAGCATGTTGTTATCTCTACCCAGGGATGGAATTCCTGGGCAGGTCTATCAGCAACTGGGCACCAGTTCGTCCTGGAAAATTTACAGAGCAAGAAACAACAGTGCTTGCGCTGAGCATTAGAAGTAAAATAAAAAATTGGTATCAGAAGGTTTGTAATTCCTAAATCAGAACACCACCTCTTCAATCAGCAAGACAAAGTATGTTCTCTGGGGTTTACAATAATGCTTCTTGCTTTGAACAAAGAGCTTGCTCATTGAATCCAGAGTATGTCATAAGTGTTATTCAATTATATTAGCATAATTATATTAACTGTTTAAATTATATATACATAAATTCTCATGTCTGTTTTCCCTAATAACACCATTTCTGTTTAAACCCCCCCCCCAAAAAAAAAAACCCAATCGACAACATTTTTTTTTACATTGCTGAAAATTTTTCTCTTGCTTATGTATTTGAGAAAGAAACAAGTTTAGGGATTAAATTGAAATATGACGAAAGGACACGCCTGGACACAACCCCCATTTCAGATTTAGCCTGCAATCAGATATATGTGTAAGGATCTTTGCATCAGCTCTTCTGTTTTTAAGCAACTTTATACTGCATCTTTTTCCCCTAATCCTGGCAGCCCACTAGAAGTACGTGCATGCTATGGAAACGGCAAAAGTCTTAAAGAAACCAAAACCAAACAAAGCAGCAAAGCTTTATGAGATACGCACAATAACCACTTAACTCGATACCCAGCCTCATCATGCAGCTAACCAGACCTACCAAAGATACAACTTCCAGCAGCCTTTCCTTCTCCAGGGAGCTCAGCAGTGAGAACTTCCAGGGTTATCCTCATTCTCTAACCCCAGGGAAGAGCCTGTCCTTGCTTGGAAACACCTCACAGCCATGGTCCCAAACACATAATCCTGCATTGAGAAACAGTTTAAAAAACCCAACCAAACAAACAACAAGCTACAAATAGAGAGGCAATCATGACAAAAGAACTGTATGCTCTGGCTTACTCTCAAGGATACAATAACGATGCTTAGCTTGATCCCAAACTTCTCAGGCACACAAATGCTGTCTTCACTCTGGAAATTCTAGATCTTCACATTCTTCATAATCTCGAGTATTTTGATCTACTTTTGTCTTTCTGCGTTATCCTTTTCCCTTGTAATACATCTGAGACCACGTCCATCAAACTACAATCCCTTGGCTCTGATGATTGAGCTCACTGAGGTTTCTAGGATCCTTAAGTGAATTAGAATAACACTAGATATAACAAAAATGTTTCCAACATTGCATAGTCTGCATTCCTTCATATTTTGGGAGCTTTTCATATTTTGGGAGCTACTATAACACCCTGTAGTCATGACAATAAGAAAAAAATACCACTGACATCAGAACAACCTAATGGGCAAAGTCACAGGACTTTGGAATCCAAAGCTCCATTTCAGGCTCTATGAAGAACCTCAATGACATTGATACTCAACACACTCAACATTTCTTACTGGTCTTTGTGCAATGGGGATAATCACAGCACTTTTAGGTCTATGGGGCAATACTGCTGTGTAAAAGCCAAGGGACACAAAGCTGGTTATTGCTATTAATAGCACAGAAACCACTATCAGCCTCTATCCAACTGTTACAAAAACCCAAAAACATGAAGCCATTGTTGCTACAGAGTTGCCAACATTAGGTTCTTGTATTTCTAGACAGCCATTATCACTACATAATTAGAGTAGCCAGGAACACATTTGCTGACTCGTTCTACTGCCACAGTATCCTTCCATGCTTTTCCGCCTATATTTTTCTTTTCTTCCCCCCCCCCTCCGCCCAGAACCTCACGTTTGAAATATTCAGTGTAGTGGCTTTGTGTATGCCAACAGCTTAATTTCCAGAAACACTCCATTTCCCTATCTGGCTTCCTAATATCAAGGACTGTGGTTTAAAATAAAGTAAAAGATGCCTTTAAGCTGCCTTGTAACACCAGATTTTATAACAGGAGGAAATGATGGGACTGAGATGAAGCAGCCTGAAGGTTCAGGCTGTTTATATTTCTTTGATATAATTCTTCAGGTACAGATATAAATAAAAACTGTACATCAGGGCCTCAAGAATTCAACTATGTATCTGAAGAAGCACCTGATATACAAGTTCCAGTGAACTCAGTTGAATAATAACACTCAAAAGTACTCCTCTGTCCCATTACTGTGCATTTAAGTACCACTTTATACACCAAGTTTCACTAACCTCTAAAAATTTCTTTGCAAGGGTGAAGTCTTTAACGAAAATCTGTGTACAAAAGCCTCTAAATATCAGGCTCTTCACTTCATTAAAACCTGAACAGCATTATATTGTTATGAATTCTATCTATCACATTCATCTGCATAAGCGTTTAATAGTAAATAATAATTTTTGAATGCTAGTTTCCAAACTCCTGTTGCAGAAGAAAATTTTCTTTTTGCACATATTATAAGAAATTGCACGAAAAAAAATTCACTTTATGAATTCAGCAGCACACACTAATTAGTGCTTTGTATTTACCCCAATGAGTTTCACCGACCCTACAATTTCTTGAGCATTGTATTTTTGGATCTCACAGTGTAGTAAATCATGACAGCCCTAGGAAAGTCCAAATACTGCTATTCCACACATAACATACATGTCCAGTATATATGACTGCAATCAAGATTATTCTAATGCAACTTCTGAGGTAAATATAAAGTATATTTTCAAAATCAGTGCTGCATTTTGCTGGCTATTGTACATAAAATTCAAAGACTAAAACCAATGTGTTATTCTGGCAACAAGGAATCTTTGGAATAATCAGATCTTGAGCACCTTTCTGAGGTGCCTGAAGAGTAGTAAGTTACAGCAGAATTGCTCTGTGTCAACTGCTACAAAATTTATAACTCATTCTGTGAAGGTGAAATCAGTTGTTCTCCTCCTCCTGTTTCCACACAGTTCCATCCCTTTTGTTCTTAAGTTAGCACAGTTATCCCACTGCTTTAGAGCAGTGAAACACTTCTGACAACAATTCTAACAAATATGCTGTAAACTAAACTTAAATGTGACTTCTCGCACTGGGTGCAGCTTCAGACTCTGTGAGCCAGCAGTGCCCAAATTCTGTTTTCCCAAATGTCACTGCAAAACATTAAGACATAATTCTGATCCCAGTCTCAAGTAAGCCACACTAATTGCAAACATCAGACCTCCAGAGCCTCAGGCTTGGTGAGAACCTCCCTTCAGAGAATCGTGGAATAAGTCAAGGCTGGAGGGGCCCCCAGGGCTCCTGTGGTGCCACCTCCCTGCTCCAGCAGGGCCATCCCAGAGCCCCGGGCACAGCAGTGTGTCCGTGCGGCTCTGCAATATCCCCAGGGAGGAGACTGCCCAGCCTCTCTGCACAATCTGCTCAGGGCTGGCCCTGCCCAGGGCACAAGTTCTGCCTCCTGTGCCGCGGGAGCTGCCTGGGCTCAGGCCCTGCCCGTTCCCCTGGGGCCATGGCTGGGCCCCGGAGCAGAGCCCGGGCCCTGCCCGGAGCCCTCCCTGCACACAGGGACCCCCGGGGCTGAGGGCCCCTCTCAGGGAATCCAAGCCCTCTGTCCTGTAGGGCAACTGAACCTAATTCTAAGGAATAAAAAGTGATTTAGAACTGTTATAAATGGAAGTGGATTACGTGCAAAAACACAAGAACAATTTATTATAAAAATTAACGAACAGAGTTTCAGGCATAAACAACTATAGCAAACACCATCAGCGAAATGATCAAAGGTATTGGCCAATACGGGTGATTCAGACTCTAGAGACTGGCACGCTACGAGTCCACCGGAATCACCGAAGAAGCCACATTTTCTGCTGGTTCTTATACTGTTTTTGTGCCCTCCGGCGATGCTGCACGTTCTAGGCTGACATCATCTTCAATACCTCGCTTCTACCTCCATAGAGTTGAAAAGAAACAAAAACTCCTTTGCTTCTGAATAGAGTCGTGATTACGTGACTCTTGATCGTGGTGCCTAGGTCGTATTGCTTCGATGTGGAATTCGAATCTTGCTTAATATAGAAACAAAAAAGTTCCCTCTGTTGATATGGGTGGAACAAAAGATGAAGTTTGTCCAAGTGTCCTGTTAATGGTCGGCTCCTACAGGAGACGTGGGTGCTTAGCACTGATAAGATATCTTCGGCAGTCCCGGCTGACACCCAAATTTTGATCGAGTTGGAATTTTACTTTTGGAGTTGCAAATGTGGGTTTTATTCTCTTTGTGCCCATCCAAACAAAGGGAGGAATTTCTAGTTTCGCCATACGAGGGAAAATAGTGTGCTTTAAATTTTTATTTTACTACATTTGTTTCTTTCTTTTTCCCAGCTGTAATTTTTAAAATAATTTAACATTTTTCTAAGCTAACACATATATGTATTACTGTCCCAGTACTTAAATGTTTGTGGAGTAGATAAAAGCAGAACCAACATACAATAAAAAAATAGTCTGTTTAAAATAATACACAACCCTTTAAAAAAAATAATAACAACTAATTTAACAATCACTTTAAAACTGGCACACAACATAAAGTAACATTTCCTTTTTAACATACAACATTAAATTGAAGCTCCACATAATTAAAAAAATACCACAACCGTTTTTAAGCATACAACATCAAATTGAAGCTCAACATAAAAAACCCCACTTAATTCATAATATAGTGCAACAAGAAAAACATTCATTTTGCAAAAGAACAAAAGAAAAACAAGTTGTAGTTCAACAAATGCTTAATTGTAAACCTTTGTCCATGGTAAATATTGATGCTGGTTATTCTCAGAAGAGAGCAGCATTAGGGATTGTTTTTAAACCTAAATCTGTTTGGGTTTTAATTCCTTTATATATGATGAAATATTGATTACAAAAGTGTAGTGATAGGATATATTCTCAATATTCCTGAGGTAGATGGAACAACTGCTCATAGTATTTGATAGATTTTAATTTATATGCTTTTATTCCATGGAAGCACGAATTTTATAATTGGTATGTATATCAGAACCACCACTTGAAATTATAAACAAGATTCTTCCCTGCACCCCAGCTACTTGTGCCTAGAGCAAGCAAAAACAGCACTCAAGAGGACAAAAAAAACCCTTCAGACGGCTGACACAAATCCTTCTTTCTCTCAAACATTCTGATGCTGAAACACCAGGAAAATAGTAGTTATGGCTTTGTAAGCACACAAAGTGTCCTTTATGTAGAACTGACTCACTTAATGCAAATTCTCCTCTAAAACAGCACAAGGAGACAGGACCCTGCTCTGCAGAACTGCATTAGGATCAGCACAGACAGGTGAACCGAAAGCAATCATAGCCTTTGTAGGAAAAGATTTTGGGCCCATCTATTTGCCAGAATTAAACCCCACCTTCTGAAAGTTTTACCTATACACAAAGTATCTCAAAGTGTATGGAAAAACTAAGTCTAAATCTATCATCAGCCAGCGACCTCAGCGCAAGTACACCTTTACAGCTCACACACAGAAAAGCACTTCAAGGAAGAAAGTTGTATCCACACAAAAACAAGGCAATGGTAGCAATTTTCAGAATCTGGGAATTTGCAACTTAAACAGACTTGTAACAAAGGCAAACACCATTTGCCTTTGTTGCAGGGTTTGAAATTCAAGGAAAGCTAAACATTTTTCTGCAGATAAAGTGCCACCATATACAAGAAAACATGCTTTCTATTATTCACATGTTCATATCAGAATGTGTTTAAAGCGCAGATGTTAAAAAAAACCAAAAGAAAAAAGGTATTAGCTTCCAACATAATAGACAGACAGTGGTCAAATACTCATTAAATACAGGCTTAACTTCACCAAAAAAAAAGAAACAAACCAAAACCCCAAACCAAAAAAACCCAAGATAACAAACTGCAAAACCATTGAAGAACAGGCTGGGGAGGCCCTGGCACAGGGTGCCCAGAGCAGCTGTGGCTGCCCCTGGATCCCTGGCAGTGCCCAAGGCCAGGCTGGACACTGGGGCTGGGAGCAGCCTGGGACAGTGGGAGGTGTTCCCTGTGGAGGCCTGCCCCGCCCCCTCCCCCCCCGGATGGGCCCTGAGTTGAAGCATGGTCTATGGGGTTTCCAAGCTCCCTGGTGTTATCCTGTTCCTTATTGGTTATAGGTGTTTTCCCCGCCCCAAAACCTGTGGTTGTCCCATGATTCCTGGGCATTCCGGGCAGAGTTGGTGCCTGACTTGGCTGATATGTGCTAGTCTGTGTCTCTCCTGGCTGCCGTGCGGTCAGAGAAATAAAACATCCATGAATATCTACCAACAATATTGTTCCTGATTCTTTCTACGGTCCAAGGCTGTCTTCAGGGGGGGTGCAGGCCACAACCGGACTGCAACAATTCCCTGCCCATGGCACCCTCCCAGGGAACAATTCCTGCCCAAGATCCCATCCAGCCCGGCCCTCTGGCACTGGGAAGCCATTCCCTGGCTCCTGGCCCTGCAGCCCTTGGCAATTGTCTCTCTCCATCTTTCCTGCAGCTCCTTCAGGCCCTGCAAGGCCACCCTGAGCTCAGCCCAGAGCTTCTCCTCTCCAGGCTGAGCAATCCCAGCTGTGGCAGCCTTTGCTCCCAGCAGAGCTGCTCCATCCCTCTGCTCATGCTGGGGCCTGCTCTGGGCTCTCTGCAGCAGCTCCAGGCCCTTCCTGTGCCGGGCCCAGGGCTGGACTGAGTCTGTCCCTATCTCTGGGACTGATAGCGGAGAGCACAAAAATATTTGAGTAAGCTTTAAGCAAAGTGACCACAAAAGCAATGCAGGGCTATTCAGGGTTTGGGTGTGTGCACAGATAAGAGTTACTGTCAGCACAGTCACACTGAGGAGCCCATTGCACTGTTCACGATTTTTTGCCCAACCTCCCTGTACAGCCTTTCAGATTGCCAACAGCTTGAGGTAAATGCAGCTTGAAGGACAGTGAAACTGATCCTTAGGTGAGTATATTTACTGTGCTTACTCATCTTGGCTACAAGGACCTGATCTAAAGCTACGGAGAGGGCAGTAAATTATCACCTTGAAGTAATTTATACCCAAAATATGAAAAGAAACCATCCTACAAAATGTTGACTGAAGATAAATTTTCAACATTTTTCTACCCTGTAATCCAGGTTTGCTTGTTATCAACACAGACACAGCTGTTAAACCTGCTTGGATGCAACTCCAGAGGAACCCAGTTGGATATACCTGTCAATGACACCCCAAAATATTTTTTAATTCAGAAAACGCAGCATTCTGTAACACTCTCCCATTTACATCACAGCATCACATAGCCTGCAGTCACTGTTAAATTCTCTTTATCAGAAACTCTGCCATTTGCCTCTCAGGCTTAAGTCATAGATTTAGACTCATTATAATTACAAATATATTCACATGCCCATCAGATGAGTGGAGCTTTCTGAAAATCCATCTTTATTTGCAGTTCCTCACCTTCTCTTAAAAGAGACAGGGAATCTTTATTTGCAGTTCCTCACCTTCTCTTAAAAGAGACAGGGACTCTGTAAGAGGGTAGCCCATGCAAGGTAGGAATGTTCTGTACAACTTCTGATTCTCCAGCAGAGAACAGAGGCTCCTGCATCTCAAGAACTTCCCTCGGTGTTTGGAGTTGTAGCACTCTTACTGCTCCATGGCAGAAAGAGTAATAAATTAAAAAAAATTAAAGTAAATAAAGATCACTATAAAACACATTCCACTGAAACACTGAACAAGAATGAGTTCCTATTGCAGAGCAATGATTTAAACTTATTAGCAATAAAACATAGGTGCAGATTATAGTTCAATATTAACTGTTTTTTAATGTGTTTACAAGCACATATATTTAGAGAGAAGACAAACAGGGATGCTGGACTAAATTCAAGATTTTCCAATGTGGCTCATCTCTTCTCCTGCCTGAATACTGTGGGAATTAACTTATCCATGAATTATCTCTTATAAATGATCATATTTTAAATCAGCAAATAATCTGGTAGACACCTTATGTAGATAGACAAACATGGGAGTAAAAAATTATAACATGGTCATATTTTGCATGCTATGTTTCAGTTTCTCCAAATCTGTATTTTTTTTTCTACCTTTTTTGTCTCCTGTTTTTATTAAAACTTTTTTCCTACTGCATGAAGAAAGAGTTTTTAACATATACAGATCTACACACAGGTTTTTATATATATGTATATACACACACATATGTATGTGGGTGCATACATATACACAAACAGAGGAAAAATTATTTCCTTTTCTCTTGAGAAAATGAGTAGAGTTTTTATATTTTTCTAACTGGCACTGGAGGGGGAAGCATCAAAAGAAAAATAGCTGGCAGAATATCTGGTAGATACATGGTATCCAATATCTGGTAGCCAAAAAAAAATAGAAATTAGATGAACTCCACGTGCTTCTCACCTTACGACAATATTTATACCTCATTTCTTCGTATGCTTTATTTTGCCCCTGCCAGTCCACGTCACAGTCACGTTTGCTCCTGTGTTTGAACACACCCCTGCAGTAAAGACAGTGTTTGAAAGTTTGGGGAGGATTAGTGAGTGCATTGATCCTTGTTTTTGTTAGACTATGCCAATGTTATGGAACGCTGAATACATTCACTGTGACAAGTGATCTAAGACAGAGCCACACAGCTCCGGCTCTGGGGAATTATGATTTCGCCCATCTGTCCAGGAGTAGAATCTAGACTGTGTGCTTATGCCACAATATTTCACTTTCCATGTGTTAGCTGAGTATGCTGGAGCTGGATCTCTCATATGGCACAGGGAAAGAACCCCAGAGTGCTGGGAGAAGGGCAAAGCCACAGCCCAGGGAACAGGCAATAAAGCTGCAATCATGGCACAGCTCCTCTCAGCATTTAGTGCCAGGGCGGTTCAGCACACTGCATTCTGCAAGTGGGAAAACCCAGTGAGGGCGCTGAGTGAAACACTCCAATGCAAATGCAATTGCTTTACTGGTCTGGAAACCAAAACCAACCAAACATTAAGATGTAGCTTTTTCATTGCAATTAACATTTACAGATTTGTGATATATTTCAGTGGTAACTCAGTTTGACC